>VWZZ01001977.1:280389-301659 GCA_013399095.1 Psophia crepitans
CCCCCCTCCCCGGCTTCTAGCCCTTGGATTTTTGCCACGCATCTTTGCCGCAGACCTTTTTGTCTACCCAGCTTGTTGGTCTCTGGGGAGAGAGATGACCTGTGAACTGATGATGCACCAACACCGGCCGGTATCTGTGGTGCTGGCAGATTTTCCTCTATCACTTTTCCTTTGCTTGCAGCGCTGGTGGGAACCACAAGCCAATTAAGGAGGCCTCATTGCGGTAGATGTGGCATAAAAGTAGCATTAGAGCATCATGCCCCAGAGACCCAGCAGTCCTAAATACCCAAGGGCTAGCACAAGGCAGGTTTGCAGAAGTTTAATAAGCCAAGTCCTCCTCTCTCAGGCATGAAGCGGGTGCAGAAAGCACGGTCAGACCCTCTGGCTTCTACAGTTTGAGCCCCCTGCTTTGAATTTCACCACGATGGAGTCAGACCCACAGTGGAGCCCAGATTTCGGGAGGCACGGGAGGGCGTGCAACCAGATTGACCCTGCCCTTCCCATCCTACATCTATTGTTAGATGCATCAAGGAATTTGACCCACTTTGGGAGTTTCTGGTGGTTTTTCACATTCCATTTGTCCTTTCTGACTAACATTTCGCACTCGTGTGTCACAGCCCTGGCTCTGCTCCCTGTGGTGGATACTGAGATTGCTGGAAAACAATCCCGCTGCTGTATCCCACTGTGTTTAGAGCTTCTAAGCTCTGAGCAGGTCCAAGATGCTGCCCACACTCGGTTTTGAGGCGTCGTCTTCACATGTCAGCTCCACCTAGCATCCTCCCTTCTCACCAAGCTTCGCTCCTCCAGCCAGCTGGTTGAATTCAGACCTTCCAGGCTTTGCACACTCACTCACACCAAATACACAAGCTTTGCAGACTACAACATAATTTTTGCGGGGACCCGTAAGAAGTGCAGTCCCAGGTGGGCTCTTCCCCGAGCGTCGGAGCTCGGCTGGTCTCTGCTCACGCCGAAGAGCACAGCAGCATTTAGAGATCTGGTGAGTAGGACGTCCCTCAGCATGGGGCCGGCTCTTTCGCTCACCTCCCCATAGGAATGCTCACAAATCAGCCGTATGGCAGAAGAAGATGGTTTATACACCTCGTCAAGAGCTCCAACGTGACTCATGGTTTATCTTCTCTAGCTTTGGTTGGTCCCACAGCTAAACAAGCCCCTTCCCATTACAAATTCCTCACCATCACTTCCCCTAACTTTTCCAGTGCACCTCTGAGGTTTCGCTTTTGTGCGCCCTCATAACACTCATCTTCTTCCTTCAGCCTTAATACCTGTGTATAATAATAGCTTAATAACTTTATAATAGCTTCAGCCTGTCTCCTGGGAGGTACAGAAATAAACCTGTCTTTCCTAGTTGCAGAGACTACATTAACAGACACATTACTGGTCAAACCAGAGTCATTAAAATTCTTAGCACCCATTGCCCCTGCTCCGGTGAGTGTGGCATCCTTTCCAGCCAGCTCCTCCACCCTGGCCTTAGCAGCGTGCTGGGGAAGAGCTGCACAGAACAAACGTCACGCCGGCGCCTCGGTACTGCGTGGGGCCGGGCAGGCTGCGGGCCGTCGGGCTCCCACTCTCCTGCCTGCACCCCCCCTTGCCCCAGAGGCCACGGCCACAATCTCAGGCAGAATTTGCTCTTTCCTAACAAAACGATCATGTCTCCATGGGAGCTAAAGGGTTGCAAGTGCGGACCAGCCACATCAGCGCGAGCAGCCGTCCGTCTGCTAAGAGTACTGGAGCAAGCGACTTTCAAAGCCAGCAGACACTTTTCTGCAGAGTTTTTCCACTGTAGAGAATGTCACAAAAAAACCCTTCTATTTTGTTGTGTCATAATACTGGTAACTAAGAGAGATTTTTATCATTTTCAGCAAACTCTGAGACCCATCCTAGGCCTCCAGGAGGGAGCTCTGTTCAATCAGCCATAGGACATGCTGCCTGAGGGGAAGAAAACTTGTCCCCAGCAGCCCTGGAGAGTCACCTCACCTCCAGAAAAGCTCCCCCTAACCGTTCTGACCTCCTTAGAAATCTGTCACCAGCGTGGTGAGGCTGTCCCCCGTTAGGCAGCAGGATGGAGGGAGGGCACAGCCCGAGAGGAATGAGTTTAAATCATGCCCAGCAGCAGACTTCTAATCCCTATCGCAAAACCTGGCTGTATTCATCCAGTTCAACAAGTCTGCGGGAACAGGGCTGCAAGAAATCAAGCGACTTTAAGCTGGAGGCTGATCACCTCCAGAATCTAGCAGCGCTGATGTGCTGATCACATTCGGCACTGGCGGGGCCGCGCGGGCAGTTATGTCATTCTGAGGGCTTGGAAGTCAAGCAGCGCATCTCCCCGCAGCCCCAGAGCCCAAACCCCGGAGGACAGTAAATCAGGGAACGGTGCACAGGCAGCACATTGACACTCCTCAGCATAAATATCAATTTTCACACTGTGGTCAGGTTCTGTAAGTGTAGGGAATTGGTGTGGCAACGGGCTTTTAACAAGGTCTGGTTGTGATTAATCGCTCTCTAGGCAGTTCCTCTACACGACTTCATTTCTTGCGATCGCCCAGTAATTACCAGACTAAAGCCAACTGCGAGGGACCCCAACGAACGCACGCATGAAACTATCCAAGGCTGGAAAACAAAGTTATTTTCTGGCAATTATTAAAACAGCACATAAACATGGAACTTACCTGAAATGGAAGGTATATTGGAATGGCTAAGAAATATTGTATTGCAATGAATGCCATACAGGACACTACAGCGGGACGGAGCCTGCCCATGAAAGAGCATTGCAGCACCGAAGCAAAACCCGCGGCCGAGCGCAGCCACCGCGGTGCAGCTTGTGCCGGGCTGCTCCCAGCCACGCTGCTGCTTGGCGGGGGGCGTTCACCCTGGGCGGGGGGAGGTAGGAAGCTGCAGCAGCCCCGACAGGGCGAGATAAAGCAGAAGTCTGCAAATAAACTGAAGTCAGTCACTCAAGTTCCTGCTCTTACATCATCCATCCTCTTGCTTTCACCCCTGCAGCAGAGAAGATTCCCTGCCCAGAAGGCAGCCTGGCTGCTGCCAGAGTGCGTTGGAAAGAGGGAGGGAGAGTTTGCTTTGCAGGGGAAGCAAACGCCTTCCTCCAGCCGATCTCCATCGCTCTTTATCTGCCCGCAGCTGCTCGCAATCTGGCCCCGCAGATAAGGAAGGCAGCGCTCCCCATCCTTCCCGTTCCTCCAGCCGGTGAGGTCTGGCAGCTCCACATTTTCTGGAGCTGGAGACAGCCGTGCTGTGCAGCAGACCAGCATACGGCCAAGTCCCGCGGCTTTGGCCGGGAGGTGCCGTGGTGTGGCAGCAGCCACGGGGACTAAGGGCAAGGCACAGCACAGCAGCGTGGGCACAAGGGCTCAGCACACATCTGCTCTGACGCTGCGGCGCTCCCCACGCGCCGGGAGAGTGGCAGGGGGTGACTGATCTGGATCCCTCTGCTCCATTCCAGATCCATCCCTCCTCTCCATCCTTTTTGCCACCCCCTCCGTGGCTGTCGCAGTAACTCAGTACCCTCCTTTCTTCCAGCTTAGCAGTGTGGCTCTCTCAAGCGCATCCACTGTAAAAGGGCCAAATTCATCCCAGGTGTCCACGCAGAGGCTTAACCAGAGGGACACTTGGGATGGATTTAGCCCATTACACAGCGTGTTAATCATATTACTGCAGAAACCTGACGCAGTTCCCAAAGCACAAGCCGGCAAATCCTCCTGGAGCCCGGCGGGTCTCGGAGCCTCGTTCCAGTGTGCCAGAGGTTCTTTTATTCATTAATCATATTTGCTTAATAACCTTGTATCTCTCCAGCGGAGGGAACTGCCAGGCTCACAGAAGGTAATTGTGGGATGGCTCTTCTGGAGAGCTGGATGTATCGGCATTTTCAGCCAGCGCGTGTGGCACAGCTCCGTCGTAATTTGCTTCCCTGGCCTCAGCCACAAGGGCGTGGGGAGGGACGCGAAGCCCCGCGGATGCTAGGTGCCCTGCTGACAGCATTTCTCCCTCAATCTGGCAGCAAAATTTATGACAGTGAATTTATGGTGCTCTGGGTCGGAGCTGCCTCTTGATTGACAAGCCCATGAGCAGCAGCAGCCTGTTTAGTGCAGGTAATTACTGATGATGTCAAGGAAAAAATTGCAGAGAAGATCCTGTACGCAGCCTGTTAATTGTACCTGTTCCTTTCGCTAAAAGTTTTGATAGGTGTAATCCATCAAATATGCTTTATGCAACTTTGCAGTGGTTGACTAAAGGCCGATTTTATTGCTCTAGAAATCAATGGGAGCAGCGCTGCTGGGAGCAGAAGATCCCGGTGGTGTTTCCCATCTCCTGTATCAGCACCCGGCGTGCGAGGGGAAGGTGCTGATTCCAGAGCCAGCTTCTGTCTTCTCCTCACTCGCTCTGTGCGGTGTCTACCCTTGCTGTCCCAGGAGGGTTTTTTGTTCTTGTACTCTATAAAAGCCTCTGAGATTAGCGCTCGTGTTGTTACAGCGTGTGGTCTCACTTTGCAGCTGAGGTTCAGGTACTTCCCTTTGATTAGGCTTGTTGAGAATCAAGCTTTTTAAATATCCTGTGATTATATCGCTGAAAATCTCTAACTGGCACATTTTCCAAACTCGATGCTGTTTGTGTGATATTTTCAATGGGTTCTCACCCATTTCTGTACAACATTGCCTGGGTGCCAGTCCCAGAGCAGGGCAGAGTGACACCCCACTACAATCCCCACCGTATTATTTTCCCCGACGTTGATCAGGGAAGGGATTCCCAGCTGGCAAATACTGCGGCCAGAGCATGGAAGAGGTGATATATTTGATTGCTTGTTCCCATTTGGTATTGTTCACCTAACCCATGACTTGGTTGCGCCCCAGCAGATGATGCACCACTTCTCGCAGGGCCTGGAGGGGCCGGGCAGTGCCCCTGGGGACGCGGGGAGCATGTGGTGGCCACTGTTTGTCTCTTCCTTCTCCCAGGCAAGGAGCGGTTTTGCATCAGCAGCCTCCTGGATGCAGTTAAACTGCAGCCTGGGCCAGTTTTAAATCACCCCCAGATGGTCCATCTCCTTCTTCCAGGGGGTGGTGAATCTGCTTCGAGTCCTGCCAGCCTCAGAGGTGCTGGGTGAGGCCCCTCCGACGGGTAAGATGCAGCTTTTACCTGGCGTCCTGCGTGCTGCGAGCCCCGCAAGCTGCTTGTTAATCCTCACGGGGCGGGCGATGAACTGTATTCATTTCCAGTCTACAGATGGAAAAATGAGAAAGGGCAGGCACCCAGGGACACCCGGGGACCACACGTGAGGGGTTCTGCTCAGGGCACGCTGCAACGCTCCTCCACTCCCCCTCCTCGGCTCACCCCGCCGGAGAAGCACATCCTGCTCCGACGCAAAGCAGAAATGACGCTGACGGAGGACGACGGGAACGTCAATGCTTTTCCCATCAACGGCACTCAGAGACCAGGGAAGGCATATGTGTCTGGAGCTGTGTCACTCTTCTTCCTGAAATGCACTTTCTGAGTCCCCGTTCTGGAAACAGAAATTCAGGGACCTGCTGGCACATACGTGTGGTGGGGAAGAACTTCGGAAATTTGACTGAAACGCTTTTAAAAAGCCGAGGGAAAGCAGGCACCCTCCCAAGGCAAGGAGACTGAGGAGTGCCTCGGCTGTTGGGAACAGCTATAAATACAGACAGGCTGGTTCTGGCGGAGTCGTGATATTGTTTGATAACATTGCTGGAAGGCTAATTGCACAGTTTAAAAGCAAACTTAATAAGTAGTAACTACGAAAACGTTAGTTCTGAAGTTAAAGGATCATACGAAAGCAGGCTAGTCTATGCTGTGTGTTAATGGCCGAATCAATGTATTAGAGCAATAATCTGCACTTGGTCTAGCTGTATAAACCTGCTCAATATTTCAGCATCAAGATATTTTTGCCTTGGTTCTCACAGAGAAAAATACCCTCATTTATTTCCCCGAAATAGCATATTATGATGGATGCAACTGCCAAGCTATAGCTAATGGATGTAACATGATGGAAAACATCATTATTTAGGTGTGGGAAATTGTTCTTGAGGAATCCAGTGTCTGTAGCAAACCTGCGCTCCTTGAACCTCAGTTCCGCAACGCATTTCAGATGTGGATTTTAAGTGACTGTTTCTAATTATTGTATCACAGAGCCCTGTCAAAATACCTTTTGGAGAATGGCAATAACGTGTGCACAGGATTTTAAATCGCATCTAGAGAGCGGCCGTGTAACTCGGTGCCTGGCTGAGCAGCAAGAAGACGAACGTGGTGACTGACCCCAGCACTCGTGGGTGCTGCTGGTCCTGTGGCACTTGTGCCCCTGCACCCTCTTACAGTGAAGATGCCTGGGGAGACGATGCAGCCAGCAGTGCGGATCAGGCCGGTATCGCTACATCTGCGAGAGGCTGCTCCCGAGGCCGAGCATCTCTCGAGGGCCGAGCATCTCCCGTCTACCGCAGCGTGGGTACCCGAGGGCCAGGCTCTGGGGGTGAGATGCCTGGCACTGCTGTGAGATGTTCCCAACTGCGCAGGGGGATTGGGAGCTCCCCAGTGACACATGGCACAGGAGGAGGGCTTTTCCTGCTATTTCCCACAGGAAAACAAAGAGGAGCGATCAAGGCGTGTGAGCGCTGGGTACGGTGACGTGCCCAAGCAGCCCAGCTGCCACAGAGGAAATTCATTCCTGGTTTGGGATTTCCCTTGCTACCCAGGCTGATGGAGTCAGCTTGGCGTAACGCCTGTGGAGAGCTGCTCTCTGCGCGCGGGGCTCAGGGACCAGCCCACGCTGAGCTTCCTCTGGCCGTTTATTCACAGCCCAGCACTGACGCACCGTAACGTCCCACCACCCCGCTCAGCCCGAGCCCAGCAGCCCCAGACCAAACACACTCACTTGCAGCTTACACAGCACCTCCTTGCAGAGGAAACCCCTCTCTGCTCCCCCAGCAAGGGCACGAGCATAAACATCTGCAGCTGGTTCCCGTCAGCCGCGCAGAGGCGTGTGTTTCAGGTGTTTGATAGACGTTCCTTGCTTTCTATGAATGCTTCTGCTGTGCATCAGAAGAGGCACTAAACCTGTCTCTTCACCCTTAGCAGGGGCACTCCTGACAGTTTCGGCTGTACTAGAATAACACGCTTTGCTACTTCAGTGCTCATTTGTGCTCCTGGAGGTGTAGAAGCAACTCCCGTTGAATCTGGTCTGTTCGAGGGATGGGTTTCCCAGCACTTCATGGGTGCCTTACCCAGTTTTGAGAGGAGCACAGCATCCAAAGGCTGGATGCTTTGGGATGCTGCCAAATCATCCCTGTGCTCAAACAGGAGGGAAATTCCAGCTTTAGTTACATAGGCTGAGCCCTTCTGGCCACTCAGGCTTGGTTGCCATCAGAGTGACCACCAGATCCGGCTCTTACCAATGCTGCTGGAGTGGAAACGGACACTATCTCTTGCTAGCTGTTTGGGAAATTAATGATCATCAGCTTGTACAAAACCTCCATCTCCAGCAGTCTTGTGACTGTCACTGTCCTGCAGGGAGTCCTCTCTTTCTTCTCCAAATTGCCCCAAAAGCCTGGTCCGTGCATAGCCCCAATGACCGCAGTGCAAACAAAATGAAGTGACAAATTATTACTATTTTAGAATCCAGTCCTCAGATCACTGCCACTATTTCTAGCACCCACTATATGTTTTTAAGCACTTGGCGCAGTCCTGTTCGAGGAAAACTCACCGTGCTGGATCCGACAGCTGAGACAGGGGAGGCTGCTGCAGCTCCGTGCCCCCGGCAGGCACATGTACGGAGTACACGGATACAGTACGTAAATGTATGTATACACACATAGGTACGTGGCTGGCCGCATCGATCAGACAGGCGCTCGGGGCACCCACACAAACGGAGACAGCACCATGGCCTCATGCTGCTCCCTGCGCTGGCTGGACAGAGTGGAAATCCACTGGTGACGATACCTGTGTAGAAGGTGGGTGACGGACCCCTTCTCCAGTCCCTGCACAACCCTTGCCGGGGAAGCTGCCGTGCTGGGAGCCAGCTGAATGCAGAGGCTCAGCCAGCTCGCAAGCCAGCTCGTGGCCCCTCGAGTTGTCCTCCTTAGGGCTAGGACCCGCTGCAGAGCCGGGCTGGAAGGGGAACTGCGTTAAGCTGTTTTAACAACGAGAGCGAAGCTGCGGGGAGGAGGAGAGCCCTGCCGCAGCCGCCGCCACCCGCCGAGTGGGGAAAGCCAGCCCAGAGGCAGCACGCCCAGCCCGGGCGTCACAGCCACCTCCTGTGGGTGCAGCACCCACGCGGAGCCAGCCCCTGCTGCCTGCACCCCGGAGAGCACACGGGCCTTGGGGGGGGGGTTACCCATGCCAAAGGAATGGGGACACCCCCTCCAAGCAGCCAGCAGCACCCAGGTTGGGGCATTGCTCCTGCCACCCTTTTTGCCAGCCGGCGTGCGCGGCGAGCGCCTGCCCGGGCTGCTGAGCAGCTGCAGGGGGAAGTTTGCTTGGCTTTTTTTTTCCTCTTCTCTCTCCTAGCTGGGAGCTTATTGTGCATTTCCAACAGCAGCCGGGTGACCCAGGTGATAATTCAGCTGCCACTCGGCCTGGCACCGGCACAGCTTGGACCCGTTTCAGACATCTGGCACCGCACAAGGAGGGAGGGAGACAAAGGGGATCGATACCCTCTGCCCCAAAGGCAAACAAACCGCACTGATTAACTCCAGCGGCCGCGGAGGCTTGCAGAAATGATCTGGGTTTCAGCAGATCTCACAGAGCCAAACCCCTCCACGTGTGTCTCTCCTTAGGGAGGCGGTTTGGCATCCCCCTGCGCCCAAGGAGCGCCACAGGGTGAGCCCTTGTTTGCTCCATCTCGCTGACGTCCGAGGCCAAACCATCCAGGAGCACATACAAGGGCAAGAGGACCCAGAGACCTGCCAGCCCCCTGGGACCACTCCTCAGAGGAGACAAACATTAAGTAGAAAACACGTTTCTTTGCCGCAACCTAAACAGGAACAACGCAGTTACAAGGCTTGGAGACGGGTGTGCAGAGAGAGAAGCGATCCGTGCCTGCAGCTGCCAACGCTTCATTTCAGCCCCAGAGCATCCTCTGTTTGAAGCGGCTGAGAGGCTGCTGGGATACACGCACAGCTCCCATGGCTGCGGTCCGGGGCCGCAGGCTGGGTGCTGCTTGTGTGGAAACGGGTCTCAGTCCGGGGGTCTTTACGTGTGCATTCTCCTCCCGGGGTTCAGCTCAGCCTCAGGCTCTCCTCTCCACCGTCCCCTTCCCCATGGTCCCTCCCAGCATTTCCTGCAATTCGTGACTCCATGCTCGATGGAGGTCAGGATTTAACACTGTTCTGTAAACACTCATTCTGAACTGAATTCCCCTCTAAATTTTAGAGGTGCTGACGTTCCTCTGGCGTGGCTTGGTAGGACCGCCCTGGCCAGGCAATGAGCAAAAATCCCCAACCCCCGTGTCAGCACTTGCCCGTAAACAGGTCGCAGCCCCCTGCGAGGGGGCACTGCTCTGTAGCACAGAATCCCATCCTCACCAGGACCGACACAAGCACTGAGCCCACATGAGACACAGCCACGTAAAATGGTGAGCAACCCTTACACAAAACCACCGTGCAGGTAAGGCTCTGCCCTCCGGGCGCAGCCCAGAACGGTGCTGGGCAGCAGGGCTCGGGGAAGAGAGCGGCTCCTAACGGCAGCTCCCACTGCTGCTCTGGGGGGTGCCGGCGGCTTTTGCAGAGTTGTTGTGCTCCTGCTGCCTTTCCCTCTCCTCTCCCTTCACCCTTACACTGTTCCTCTGGCTGCCCAGCTTGATACTCAGCCAGCGAGGACATAAGCCACTGATAAAAGGAGAGAGGCTTTTATTTATTATTCAGCCATCTCCAGGGTTTCAGTGCCACAATGCATTACCCTACTTCCCATATACATTATTTATTTCCTGGTTCAACATAGGTAAAGCTAAAGTGAATATGAAAGATGTTTGAAGCCCATACACAAAAGACTAATCCAGCCCAGCTTCCCCAAGCTGAAATCCCTTCTCTGCTCAAAACCCGGACTAAAGATGAAATCCTGCTCCTGCTGAAGTCAAAGAGAGTTTTTAATAATGGATTTCAAGGGCTCAAAGCCTTAACAGATGTCTGAAGGAGGAGTGGCCCTGGATGCAGACGTCCCTCCCAGGCAGCCCAAAGCGGGTCTGCCCAGGCAGCCACTCGTTTTTGGGCAGGGCTGCCCCGCCGCCTCCAACACAAATGATTACGAGCTCAGGCAGCACTGACACCAGCGTCAGGAAACCAAAACATCTTGGGATCCTCCTACTTCACTTTTTTNTTTTTTTTGGCATCGAGCGTTCGAAGGGAAGCAAATTCAGGAACCGGAGATGCTCCTGAGCCGTTGGGTCACAGCCTTACTGCCATCTGCAAAGGAAGCAATCTAACGTCACCTCAACCCCAGTGAATCCCAGGCTGGCACCGGTGGCCGTCCCCGCAGGCTGCGCGCCGGAGCAGGAAGGCGGCGGGTGCTGGGCAGCAGCCACGCGCCCGGGTCCCGGGCTGGCCGGGATGGGCATCGGCGCTGGTCATGAGTGCCGAGTTACTGTGGGCACCATTTCTTTAGAGAACAACAGGATTGCTTTGGATAAGCTGTATTTCCAGGAAGGAGGGAGAGGAATTTGATACTCTGCAGCTCGGTCTCAAAAGGGGCGTGAAAAAAGATCAGCTGAGGTTTTTCAGGCATTTATGTGTAGACAAAGGCCGGCACTCACCGGGAGTTACCTTGCAGAGGAAATACTCCTTCTTCCATCGTCCCTGCTGCAAGGGACTGACAAAGTCCAACAGGGTGGGTGTGCAACGCTCGGCCTTCAAAAATGTGCTTTGCCACCGCCACACGTACGGGCAGGGACGTTGAAGGGGGGCTCCTCAGTGCAGGGGCACGCTGCCTTCCCTCCCCACCCCTGCCCGCCTGCTGTCCCACCATGGCCCTGGCACCCTGAGAGGTGATCAGCAGAGCAAGTGCTATTAATGTGCAGTGTTCAGAGAACACTTAACCAGCACTCCCCATCCTCCTCCTGGGAGGTACATGAGTCCCCTACCTGGGCCTGGGGGGCTTGTCCCATGCGGTGGGGGCTCCCTGGGCAGCGTCCCTGCCGTGGAGGGCTCTGGGACCCCACCTCCCCATGCTACCTCCACACCTCACCCAGTCCCCATCCCCTGCCTCCTCACTCCAGGACTGGCTTTTGAATTCAGACTTCAGCTTTTTAATCCAGGCTTCAGCTTTGCCCAGAGGCAGCAGGATCTGGGGAGCTGGCCCACCGCTGCGTGTACCAGGCATGAGCATCACCGGACCCCCCCGTCCCCTCCTGCCTGGACCAGTGCCGAGAACAGATGCCCCTCAGGCAGGCAGGGTGCTGCCAGTACTGGGCATCAGGCAGGGATCAGCCAGCAGCTCCCAAACCCTGTGTCCCCCTCGGCAGCTCTGCGGCTGCTCGGCTGGGGCTTGCTGCAGAGGTGCTGTGGAGGACAGAGATTTGCTGGGTACCTCCGCCCCCCACCCCTTGCTCTGCAGCAGCAGGGTCAGAACGGGATGCCCCCCCTGTCCCTGCCACCCACTTCGCCTGTCACAAAACATCACCACCATGCCAAGACCAGTGGCCCTCCCTGCAGCCAGCTGCTGGGGGCTGGAACCCTCCTCAGATCTCCCAGCCGTGAGTGTTGTTACAATGATTACCGTGTTTGTTATGCTAAATAGCACTGTTTAAACAAGGGGTGCCCAGGCATGGTGTCCGGGAGCCCGTGCCAATATTAGCAGTGCACAGCAGCAAGCAGGTAAGCTGGAGCGGGTGAGGATGTCCTCTCCCACGTGCCATGCAAGTAATGCCTTCGTCTCAACTTCCAAACCTTCTTTGATCACTTCTCACAATTGTCTTGTCATCAGAAAACGGAATGTGGTTCTTTATAAATAACGCTTGCTTTGATGTAAAATCTCTACATTTTCTGCTAATAAAACGGCCTTGATTCAGCCCAGCCCCGAGCAAAGCCCATAAATATTGCTTTACCCTTCTTAAGAGCATGCTTGAGTCCCTCTGATAGCAAGGGAAGGTGCGCACATGCTGCGATGCTTTGCCGAACGTGGGGAGGATTCATCACACGCTGCAATTTAACCGTGCACTTAAGTGATTTGCTGAACCGGAGCATTAAATGGGAAGCAGCGATTTCTTTTAACCGCCTATAAATACCGTAACTTCTTCTCATAGCTGGAGCTATTTTTTAATGACTGGTGCTTAGCTACACTGAAGTTTAAAACCCCGTGGAAAAAAAAAAAAAAAGCCCTTCTTCAGCACATGGCCAACACAAAAGCAACATTTCTTGTCCATATGGAGAACATATTGGCTGAACTCAGCTACGAAGCGACCTTTATCTTCGCTCGTGAGATGAGACCAATTAAGTCTGCAGTGGCAACGCTGCCGGTGAGTTATCGTTCTCCTTCCTCGGGCAGATAAAGGTCAGGCGTGAGGCGGGCGATGCGATGCTCGCCGCACGGCGGCTGGCTCTACCTGTTGCCCTGAGACAACTGCAGATGCCCACAGGCTGCTGCTGCAGATGCCCACGGGCTGCTGCTCCTTGCAAGGCCCAGAGGCTGATACTCAGCTAATGAGGAGACTGTGAACACCCCCCCACCTCGCATGGGATACTGGGGAGAGCATCTTCAGCATATATATATATACACGCCCTGGCACTGTGCGTGCTGGAGCTCCAAACAGAGCAGCCTGAACCAAAACCCTTCTGCAGCCCTGGGGGTTTCTTCCCCCCGCCACCAGCCCCGTCCTTCCGTGGGGCACGGCTGGGGACCGCAGGGCACGTGGTGGCCTTCGAGCCGTATATCACCGGAGCCGGGTATCATGGTCAGGGCACAGGGCAGCCACCTCCCCCAGGGGATGAATTACAGAGCAATAAACCACGCTCGTCTCAGCAGGAGGGTTTTATGCCCACCATCAATCAGGAGACACAAACAGCTCCATTCCCAGCCCGGCTGGCAGAAACTGAGGCAGAAATGGGTGCACAGGGATCCCGGGGATTTATGGGAGGGTCCTGGCCAGGGTAGGAGAGCTGGGCACCTCAGCACCCCCCGGCCCCGGTGCCCCTGCAGTGTAAAGCATTGCAGTGCCAGGGATGTGGGAGCATCCCCCTTATTACCCATCCAGCCTCCCTTGGCACCCAGGAAGGGACCAGGCAGAGGCGATGGCTGTGGCCGTGCTGTCCTGGCTGCCTCAGCTCTTATTTGAACCACTCACATTTAATCTGAAGAAGTGCCAACACGCCCAGCAGCTCCCAGGCTCTATATATGTATATATCTATATATACTCTTGGAGTTTGTGCCCATGCACGTGATGCTACTTGGACCAAAAATTCAAATCGCAAAGAAAAAGCCCAAACCTGCCCCGAGGAGCCGGGGAGGTTTCGGGCTCGGGGTCTGGGGACAGCCAGGACGGAGGCTGGCAGCAGCCTGCCCCCAGCAGAGGCCTTGTGGGAGCAGTTTTGTCAGCAGACACCCAGCTCCCTGCTCGTCTGTTTGATCTCTAATTGATAAAAAGCATCATGGGGGGAGGGGAAAAAAAAAAAAAGAAAAAAGAAAAACAAATGAAAACCAAACCAAAACATCCTCCTTGTAGAGGTTTTGGAGGAGGGGAGTTGAGGATGTGTGTTTGGGGCTTGCAAGCTCTGCAGCAGTAGTTAGATACCTGAGTGCATTGCTGAATACGGCCCTAAACATCTGCTTCCCGTTACTTACAATTAGGAGAAAGAGCAAAATCCAAGCCAGCGCATCCGAATGACTGCATCCCAAGCACAAACGCCTGGGCAGGGAGCATATCTCTCACCCCATACCTGCTCTCCGGTGAATTTGCGTTTTCCTAATAGGTTTGTTTCCCGAAGCATCCCGAGCCGCACGCTGCCAGCTCTCCGGGGCACTCAGCTACAAACCTGCCTTCTTGTCAAGGCATTAACCAAGACGAGAAGGCAATGAAACCACAGACCCCAGGTCATTCTTCAAGAGAAGAGCCCAGACCCGAGCAGCAGAAAGACCGCAAACCTGGCTCGCGCTGGTGCAAAGGGTAAAAGGGGCCGCAGGAGCGCGGAGTCACATCTTAACCCCCGAAACCTCTCCCCCCCACATTTCTTTGGGCAGAGTCGCTGCCTCGCACCCCCAGCAAGCAGCAGACCATCCCCTGTCCTTCTGTAGCCCAGCTGGATGTCCAAGCCATCCTCCCGGCCGGCGCTCGCTCCCCCTGCGCTGGCAGCACGGGGCTCACTCATCTCCATGGGATCCTGACACACACTTTTTTTCCCGCAGGAGATACTTCAAGGACATGAATAATAAGGGATAACGACACAACAAAGTACCATTCATGTATTTATGTACGGTCTTTTCCCTGGCTCCAGTTAGCTTCTATAAAGCCGTCAGTTTTAATGAGCGTTTTGTTGTTACCCTGACGTCGCAGGATCTTATATCTTTTCCTTGCTCTGCTATGAAAGTTTTCCTTGCTGTTGTATAGATGTTTTTCCAAGCTAAAAATAGGATTATCTTTTTACCAATCAAGTCTGTCTGGGATTATGTATTCAAAGAGCGTGATACAGAGACGTGGAATAAAGGTTTAATGAATCACAAAATTGAATTCTTTAGGGGCTGGCAGCATTTTTCTGAATAAAACAACAACTTAATGTCCTACGTGTTGTACTTTACAAACTGGGACCTAAACTTATCTTGTACAAAGGAAATTATGGAGGCAATCACGGGAGGTCTTTTATTAGTATTTCTTCTCTCCCCGGCACAGAGTAGAATATGAATTGATTGTCAGAGATTTTTTAAGTGCCTTTGATTGAAGAGATGATCTCTGATAAGCTGCTGGAGGAAAATAGAAGCCAACAGCTGCTCCATTTAACATCAGCTAGCCTCCAGATCTGGCCGTTTGCTAAATAACTATTTTACATTCACAAACACATCTCTGTGGCACAGCCACCCTCGCACACACCTCCCTGTTTCTGCGGGGCGCTGTGTGATGCCAGCTCTTCAGCGGTGCCGGAGGAGAAGTTAAGTTGTGATGCTGAAAACACACACAGGTCCTTCCCCGTCTTGCCAGGCTGGACGCTGACATTTTAAAACACCCCAGCGGTTTCTGACGGCGTTTTTTTCTCCCCCCTTCTCAAAGTGGGGGAGAGATCGTCAGCCGTGTTTTAGAGCCATGGAGAGAAGAGAAGTCATTTCCTGTCCGTGGCATTGGGTCCAGCAGACGATTAAGTCTCAAATACCAAACCTTTGCCATTAATACATGTTGAGGGGGTTGCTGATCCCTGGATAACCCTGCCACGCTTTCCCCCAGTATCTTACACCAAGTCATTGCTGGACCCGTTTCATAACTCTGGCAGCTGCTTATTGCATAAACCGCCTTTTCCCATGCCACACAAATTGTCCTTATTTTAATATCATCACTTGCCATTCACATCCCAGGCTGGGCAAGGGCCCACAGCCCTGAGGTGTCTGGCCCCAGCAGGAGAGGACTGCCAGTTCTGTGCCCGGCTTTCATCCCTCAGCCCCCCAAACTGGGACAGACACGGACATGAGCTGCCCCAAGACGTGCGTGAGTGCAGGGGGACGGGCAGCACAGGTTTCTGTTGCCAGTGCTGCTGGGGCCAGGGAGCACTGACCCCACTCAGGGTCTGCACCTCATGGGGAGCATCCCCCAGGGACACCCATTCCTGCTGCCATCTCCAGGGTGCTGCAGCTATATGACCTCCAGTTTGTCCAACACCACCAAATACACGGGTGTACACCTGCCGTGCCTACCTTCGCAGGCAAGAGCAGCCCTGCACGAGCACAACGACAGGATAAAAAGCCTCTCATCTGGAGCTTTGCAGCGGTGGGTGGCAGCTGACTGCCCAGCCCAGCCCTGTGACATACAGCCTCCACATGCACAAGGTCACCCCACAGATGTGGGAGCAGGACCGGAGCGGTGGCCCAGGGCAGCAGCCTGCCCCCCGCTCCCCCCGCTCCTGGCTGTAAAGCCCGACCCGAGAGAGGAATTTATGTCCCACAGCTCCCCGGCGAGCGGTGCCCTGAGGCATCAAAAATGAATCCCTCACTACAGTTTTATTACTCACTTCAAGGTGCAGTTGAAAGATGTTGTCCACCGTGGCTGTGCTTGCCTCCTCCTCCTCTCTCCTTGCAAAGGAGAGGAGGAAAATCAAGTTACTGGCTGCCATCAACATCTTTCCTGCCCCGGGCACTCCCGTGCCAGACCCGGTACCCTACGCACGTGTTGCAGCCCGGTTTATTGGCAGCCTGCTTTTGATGCTGCCCTTACGGGGCTCTGAGCTCACAGGCTCTGCGTTTAGCAGGAGCAAAGCCTTTTCCAGAGAAAACACTCGAAGGGTTATGCAAGAATAAAGCTAAAAGGGCTTGTGATCATTTAGAGTTGGACAGGGGCTGAATTAGCCAAGCAGAGCCATTACCCACGTTAGGTCTTCGCTGCGAGGCAGTGAGGGGATGCACGGCTCGAGCTGCAGGGCCGGTCAGCTCGGAGGCGTTACTCAGCCCGGGAAGCTTTGGTGTCCCGAACAAAGAGCAGCCGCACACGGCCGGTCCTGCGGAGCAGCCGCCTTGGCCCTGCTGTAGCTGATGCGAAGCAGCTAAAACTTGCTCCAAACTGCCCTGCCCTGGCCTGGCCTGGCCGCATTTCGCAGAGTTTTGTGCCCTCTGATCCCTCACAGCCAACTGACCTCCCCGGCGCGGAGGGGAGCAGAGCAGCCGATAAACTTTGGGAAGCAGCAGCCCTGGGAGAGACCTTGCAGACTCCCTCCCTCCTCTCACTCCGGATTGCTGCACCTTCAAAAGCCAATGGGAAGAAACGGCAGCTTCTGGCCATCGCTCCTGATGAACCACTCGCCGAGGCAGAAATGACTTCTTCCTTCTGCCACAAGGCTCTTTCCGCTGGAAAACATCCCCTGGGCTATGCCTGGGACCGAGGGATCAGAGCAGGCCATGCAGAAGATGCCAGCTTGGACCTGTGCCAGAGCATCGTGATCAGACGTCGCTGGGAGTGTTCCTGGCAGGGGAAACCACCTCCTGTCCGAGGGAGCGGCAGGGACGGGAGTCTGACCCCATTGCTGAGGTCCCCGAGCGGAGCAGTAGTGGCAGGGGTGGGCAGGGCTTTCCAGCATGTTCGGGTAGGAGTCGGAGGCAGGGGGGAGCCAGGAGTGGGGACAGAATTGTCCACTGAGGTCAGGTCTGCTCTTACCATGTCTTCCAAACGCACAGGGAGAGTAGCTGTATTTGTGCCACGGGTGAGTGAAAGCTTATTAGAGGGATGGAGGGAAACTGAGGCAGCACCTTTTACAACACGAACGGCTCTCAAGGTGCTGGAGGAGCATCACTTCGGTGCCCCGACCCAGACATACATCCTTTTTTGTGATGGCTCTGGGGAATGAACCTGCCTGTCGCTGGAGGCCAGCCCTGTGGCTCAGGGAGGTGCCACGCCAGGACCCGGGGGTGCCAGCACAGTGGCTGCGGAGCACCCTCCCCGCTCCACCAGCTAGCAGCCCGAACACTGGAGATCCATCCAGTCTCTGCCAAGGTCTCCGAAACAGAGATACAAACCCGACAGTATTTGGTTTCAAGATACAAGCTCACCATAAACGATATCATAAATATTAAACCAAACAAACCCTTCTGCACTTTGCCACGCCGGGAGCGCTGCCGGCAAGACGCACGTGTGGAAGCGCGGGCTGAATTTCTGAGCGCTGTAGTTATAGCAACAGGCACCCTCCTTTATCCGTCAGCAGCAGTTACACAACTCCCGGCTGCACCTTGAGAAGCGCAACTCACACTCGGAGCAGCAACCGCAGCCAAAAACCAACGGGCGCAGGCAAGGGGAGTGGATCTCAAGCGTGGCGTGAAGCCCTGGCTGCAACACGCCTGCCTCGGGCACCCTGGGAGATCTTCAGCCACCTCTGCACCGTCACCTGTGGGTGCAGACCCATCCAAAAGCAAGCCCCGTGTGCCTCCTTCGCTTTGCACAGCCCCCAAAGTGTTCGATCAGCGTTACGCAGAAACAGCACGGGTGCCGGCTGCCGCCCGTGGAAGCGAAGGTCTGTTTGGCACCCTGCGCGCGCGGGGTCAGCAAGGCACGCTGGTGTCTTTAAGCGACACTTTGCTGATTTTCAGGTCTTCACAACATGCAGCCAGGCTAAAGAGCAGTTCTCTTGTCTACAGCTCAGACTCCTTCCTAGCAAATCAATAGTCATTTGGTGATATTCTGGCGCTCGGCTCGCTGCATCGCAACGCCCTGGGAGGAGCAGGTGCGATTTGCCAGTCTCCAGAGTAAGCAAAAACCAGTAAGGGTCAGACTGGCCTTGGGCAGATACTCTTGGGCCATTTGAGCAGCACAGTCTGATAAATCCATCCAAAACTTCAGGAGCCTCATTTTGTGCCCGTCCAAGGGACTGCCCCAGCCCCTCAGGGTCCCTTGGGTTCCCCATGTCCTCCCCTGGCAGGGCAGTGCACACCTCACTGCCTGATCGTCCTAAGAGTCCTGGGAGACAGGGTGCACACCTTGCCCCAGCCTCACGAGAGCCCTGACAGGTTTATATGCCAGATTTATAGGAAACACATCCCAGCAACAGGTATCGCCAGCTGGCCCCGGTGCGGAGCGTGGGGCGTCTGCAGCGGGAGAGCAGGCAGAGAGCTCCCCAGGGCCGGGGCCGGCACACGCAGACCTGCTCCCAGGCTGCTCTGGAAAGTCTCCAAGGCACAAAGGGTGGGTACCAGCTTATTTACCTTAGCTTAGCTTATTTACCTACAGAAATGGAGAGAACAGGAATTACAGAAGTCAGGGCTAGAAGCTGGATTGCTGCTTCCAGAACTGCCCGTGAATTTCTGAGCGGGCACCGAACCAGCTGAAGCAACGTGTTTCCGTTCACGGGCTTGACCAGGGAGCCAGGGGGGTGAGGAAAGGTGGGCATGCCAAGCGCCGGCTGCGGTCTGAAACAAGCAGGAAGCTTAAAACAGATTTGAGGAACTTTGAACCGCAAAAATAAAAGCTGATGGCATCTTTGTTTAATGAAGAACAGAAATTGTTCTTCTCTGTGAATTAAGGGGAGTACCAGCAGGGCAGGATTTCAGCAGGTTTCAAAGGGCAGCAGACATATTATTTTTAAATGATAAATAAAATGTAATAGCCCGACCTCAGGAATACAATCATCTGCTTTCAATGCACTCTGGGTTCTTTAATTCTTCTCCATCAGAGCAGATATATGAACTGCCACACGTGCCTGCCACCCCCCCAGCTGCCCGCATTACCGCCTGAAGCGCGGGACCTGCTCTGGGTTACAGCCCGAGCAGGAAGCAAATCCCCCCCGCAGAGCAGGAGGGGAAGGACCTGACTCTTTCCCCTGGGTGCTGTCTGTGATAAGAGGAGAATTAAGACCTCCAATCTATTTCTAATGGAGAGGTTACGAGAGGGCATTTTGGAAGCAATTGAGAGGTTGGTAAAGGGGCTCGGCCAGGAAATGGATGGAGTCTCATTACCTTTTATCTTTCGAGTGCATAAAGTTTACAGAATCTCTGTTTAGGTCAGCAGGAAACCTCTGCAAGAATTATACATGCTGCCCCCATACTTATCAAGGGAGAAAGAGCTGTGCTCTATCAGCCGGCCGTGGGGCTCGGTGGAGATAAAGATATCCCCCTGCCCAGCAGTGGCGTGGGATAAATCATCCTGTCCTCGCGCTGCCGTTACGCCTAACCTCTGCTTGGCCCTTTCCCATCGTCACACAATTTAGCTGCAAGAGCCAGGACGAAGGAGCGTGGCTGGGTCTTTTTCAAGCGTCCTAGTGCTGTCCCCTCTGTGCGGGAAGGGAGGGAGTGCTTAATTTACAGTTCAGCTATAAATGCCCTGTTCTAGGTGGCCTGTCGAGACCGCAGCTTGAATGCACAGCTAGATGGGCACCAGGATAAGCAGTGTTTGGATCCAGTTGGTTTTTAGACTGGATCCCAAGGCTGGAGTCTGAGGGGCGGCTGGGGACCAGGCACCAGCTGGGCAGTACCCCTTTTTCTGCAGAAAACCCTCACCAGCATCACGGGTGTCACTGTCCCTTTGTGCCTTCAATCCCAGTTGCCTGTCATGTCCCATGGGAGGCCAGCGCATGCTGCTGCCCCACCACCCCACGGGACACAACCCCCACGGAGATGGCTGGCTCCGTGACAGGCATTTCTCTGTGCCCCCCCCTCCAATCTGACCTTTATCCCATGACGCTGCTCAGGTGATAACCACCAGCGATGGTGGCAGTGGCTGCGCCTGGCCGGGATGGCTGCATCCGTCTCCAAGTGGATTCAGAGACAGATAACCACACAATAGCCAAGGGCTAATTGGAGTAATGTACCCACCTAGCCACAGCGCTGGTCAGTGTCCAACTCAAGCCAAATTGGGAAGAAACTAGTATCTGTGGGCGGTATGCAAATATGGCAGTGAGTCAATCATCTTAACCCCCTAAATAGTGAGCGGCCCAAGAGCTCTTTGAGCCCTCCTGCAGGGCAGCAGGCAGCACACCAGGATCTCCCCTTCGGTAGCGATGCCTCTCAGGGTTACTCCTCCAGGCTGAGAGAATCCTTACCATGTTAGATCCTCAGTAAGTGAACTGAGAATAAGCTCACTGAACCCTTGAATATCTTAGCTATGTGATATAAAGGGTTGACTGAGGTCACGTAGTAGTCATCTCAGGTAGTGAGATGGATTGTGCGCTGGCTGGAGGGCAGATGTCAGAGAGTTGCGGTCAATGGGGCCGAATCTAGTTGGAGGCCTGTGACTAGTGGAGTCCCTCAGGGGTCGGTGCTGGGTCCGGTATTATTCAATATCTTCATCAGCGACCTTGATGAGGGAACGGAGTGTACCCTCAGCAAGTTTGCTGATGACACTAAACTGGGAGGAGTGGCTGACACACCAGAGGGTTGTGCTGCCATTCAGCGGGACCTAGATAGGCTGGAGAGCTGGGCGGGGAGGAACCTGATGAGATTTAACAAGGACAAGTGTAGGGTCTTGCACCTGGGAAAGAAGAATCCCATGTGCCAGTATAGGTTGGGGGCTGACCTGCTGGAGAGCAGCGTAGGGGAAAGGGACCTGGGGGTCCTGGTGGATGGGGGAATGACCATGAGCCGGCAGTGTGCCCTGGTGGCCAGGAGGGCCAATGGCATCCTGGGGTGCAT
>VWZZ01001977.1:301868-389476 GCA_013399095.1 Psophia crepitans
GAGGGTGACAGAGCACTGGCACAGGCTGCCCAGAGAGGTTGTGGAGTCTCCTTCTCTGGAGACATTCAAAACCCGACTGGACGTGTTCCTGAGTGATGTGCTCTAGGTGGCCCTGCCTTGGCAGGGGGGGGTTGGACTAGATGATCTTTCGAGGTCCCTTCCAACCCTTGTGATTCTGTGTGACTGTGGGCATACAATTCTTTAGACATAAACCACTGACCAAGTCCGGGACTAGGACTGGACCCAGCCATACCTAGACTCCTCTCTGAGAAGTTTAGAAAGCAAGGGGGTCCTCTCTGAGCCTCATGACTCAACGGGAGGGTCTCCCTGACAGTTTTGTCTGACCCTGCCCTCTCTGCAGTAAATGATCAAGTGTGCTTTGCCATCGAATCTCCTTAAACCACAGTCACATTTGCCACTGAACTTTGTCATAAGTGAAATACACTGCTGCCTCTCTCCTGCCAGTGAAGTGCACCTTGATCACATCATCTGTGACAACTTCCCCCCAAGACCTCCAACAGCCCCAGACCCTCCATGGGACACAGAAAACCACGCGGGCCGAAGCTCAGGTCTGCCCTGTTGTTATTACAAAGAGGGTCTGCCAGCACCCAAAGCGCGTCAGCGTTGCCGGCAGGGCTGGGATGGCAGTCTGCGTGGATGCAGCACGTCGGCGGACCAGCCAGGCTGCTGTCAGAGCATCCCGGGCTTCGTGTGGGCGACGTCACCACTAGCGCTCGGGGACCATCACAGCCGTGAACGCAGCACAGAGATGTCCTCAGGTGTGAGAAGTTGGTGCAAATCTCAGGTTGTGAATAAAGAGAGAGACAGCCGCTGCCTGCAGCGCTTCTACATCCAGAGCGTGGGCAGCGGATGGTGCTGAGGGGACTTACAGCTGCCACGGCCACCCAGGGAAATCTGTCCCTTCCAATTGATTCAGCAGTGATTACGAGGCACGCTATATTCAAGAGACTGCAAACGGAGCTGGCTGGGCACAGATATATAGCGTAAGGCCTGCAATATTTGCTGTGGGCCAATGCCACCGAGTCATGAAACGGAGTGCTGCATACAGCCGAAATCCCAGGAGACTCATTGTTTTATCTAAGCTCCATCTACACACCCAGAAAATAAAACTGCATGTGAGAAAGAGAACAAATTAAAATTCAATTTCATCTATACCAAATAGATGCTATCATCAGTGGGAGGATGTAAGAGATATATTGGTACTCGCATAATTCCTTGGTGAACTTTTATGGGCCAATTGATAAAAAATATTCTCATGAGAGCAATGCACATTATTTCTAGAGCTCCAGTATTTTACTAGCGAGTCAGTGCAGAGATGTGTGATTTACACAACAAACACAGAGGGCTACCTCGACATGGGTAGCACAAGCACAAGTGCTCCGTGGGGAATTCTCCCCTGGAATCAACGCACAGCGTCTGTGTTTGGCCTGTGGAGGTATGACAATCTACGCCAGGGTTTACATGGATCTCTCCTGTTAGAAAAGTAGCAAATGTTTTTAACAGCAACATTCCCAAGCAAGACAAAATCCAGTGCGGTGAAGAAAATAAAATCCACAGCAGTCCTGCATCTTTTCTTACTATTGTCTTAAACACCTTGAGCAGAGTGGAGCAATTTCCTCCAGCTCTCCATGTGTTCACAAAATTGAATGTGAAAAGCTAGATAAAATATATTCATCTGCATCTTCTTTGCAGGCGTGTGGCACTGAGGTGACTTCTCGTGGAGAAACAAACCGCTCCGATAAGGCCAGCGCTGTTGGCTGACTGTGATGTCCGTCCTCAGACAGCGCAGAGCAATGGCCAGCCAGCCCATGCTGCACGTGGGCACAGTCACATTCAGGGTTCCTGACACCTGAGGTTCTCAAAGCACTTTCTAAATTATAGAATCACAGAATCTCCCGAGCTGGCAGGGCCCCCTAACGCCCATCAGTCCAACCCCTGGCCCCACACAGTCCCAGCCCCATCACAGCAGATGGCTGAGAGCGTTGGCCAGACGCTGCTTGAACTCAGCCCAGCTCGGGGCGGTGACCACTGCCCTGGGGAGCCTGTGCCAGGGCCCCACCACCTTCTGGGGGAAGAACCTTCTCCTGATCCCCACCCTAACCCTCCCCTGGGGCAGCTCCAGGCCGTTCCCTGGGGTTCTGTCGCTGGGCCCCAGAGGGAGGAGATCAGCGCCTGCCCCTTGGCTCCCCCTCGGGAGGAAGCTGTAGGCCCCATGAGCTCTGCCCTCAGCCTCCTCTTCTCCAGGCTGAACAAGCCCAGGGCCTTCAGCCTCTCCTCACACGCCTGCCCCTCCAGACCCTTCCCCACCTTTGTTCCCTCCTCTGGACACTCCCCAACAGTTTTATGTCCTTTTTGTGCTGTGGCACCCAACAGCAGTGAAGTGCCAGCTCCTTGCCTTGATCTGACTGTAGCTCTCCTGGAAATCAATCTCAAAGGTTCCTCATGGGACAGAGGATGCTGGTTCAGACCCCTCACAGATCATCGGTCAGGATTTGCTGATGGAAAACAGATGGAATTTGTGCTGTTTCAGATGAGAACTACATTCACTAACTTGGTCCCATGGAGTTCAGGGGTAAAATTTCAGCTGCGAAGACTCCGGCTCTGCCTGTCGCAGGCCAAGGTGGCACACAGAGCTCACGAGGATGCTCCCGCAGCCGAAAGACGCGGTCGGTGCCCTGCAGCACCTCCCGTGCACTTGCTGTGTGTGCAAAGCCCTCCCTTACTTCTGTGCTCTCAGGGGACCGAAGATGTAAATGAAAGCAAACGAACGTCGGTTTTCTGAGCTCGCCCACCAGGTGCAGTTTCTGATTTCTTTGAATTCACAAGTCCTGTCTGTGTGGAGGAGAGCTCATTTAGTTAATTAACGTTGTTTACACAGAAAAGAACATTCAAAACCAAACCTGAAGCGGCACCGAAAATTTACCCCAAAATTTGGAAATCAGGTGCTTAAACGATAACGGCATTTTTGCATCTTACTGCACCCATGGCGCCCGCCCCCGCTCTGCTGGCTCAGGGCTCCGAGGGTGCACCTCAGCATTCGCCGCCGCAGGAGCAGCCGAGCTCGAGCTCTTCGCTGCAGGCGGAACCTCTCCCCGCCGCGATGACAGAGGAGAGAAGTCCCTCTCGTGCCGTGAAGGCTGCGAGGGGAGGGCTGTGTCAGGAAATATTTACTGGGGCTCAACGTTCACCTGGGGAGTTTTTATTATTTATTTATGCATCTTTGCATTAACACATATCACAGCTCAGCCTTTTTCTTTTTTTTTTGCTTAAATTTAGAAAAAAATAACCCAAGATGGTTAAAAACAAAAACCTGAGGTTTTTATTTCTTCCATCCCAAGAACAGAGAAGCATTTTCTTCGGTCACGAGGGGTTTCATGGACCACAGGGCTAAGCCGTGCATTGCAAGCGCGTTGCAAACACCCACCACGGTGGTCGTGCTCCCCTCAGCACCGCACGGGTCCTGCCTGCTTCGCTGCGGCAGGACAGAGGCACCCAGCCTCAGAAAAAGGATCAGGATGAGTCTCTGAGGAAAAAACTGTGGAACGTAACGACTTCGTTACTTCTGGCCAGCACAGTACTAGTCACCGTACTCAACTTCGCCGTGTTTTAGCCTATTCCGAGGCTTTGTCTCTGCTCATGTCTGTACTAACATACGTATCTATTTTATTAAAATCTAATCCAACTACAGAATAAATAAAAATCCAATAGTAAGACCGAGGTCTGATTAAAGACAAAAACCTGTTGCCATCTTTCTAGGTTAAACTGACTGAATTTGACTTCAGAGATTTGTACTCATGTTAGTCACCCCATCAGGCTTTTTTAGGCACGTAAATGGCTCCAAGGGAGGGATGGGGGTCCCGGCGAGACACCCCCGGGCCGTACGACCCGAGCGCCGCTCAGGCAGGTTCAGGTAAACAAGCGTTCAGTTTCTGGTTGCGCCTTGGGCTGCGTGGGTCGCATCCGACTTCGCAAACGGCATTTCCCAGGGCTGCTGGCGACCTCACCTTTTGGCTCCGCAGCGGTCAGCAGTGTTTTCACCATGAGGGTGGATCCAGCGATGATTTTCGGTATTTCTTCGATGTTTTCAACAGCAGGAATAGCTGCTGCATCCCTCAGCCACAGACACCAAATGTAGCACCTCGTGGGAGGCAGCGCCGGTTTTAGCTTGCAGGGCTGACTTGGGGACCGGAGCCTCAGCAGACCCCATTTGCCTCTGCGCGGGGTAGATCTGAAAGTTTGCGACCTGACACCATCTGGGTCCGTCAGATCCGAAAACAAATTTGCAGGTCCATGCACAAAGGGCGTCCCAGGCAGATCAGATGTAGAGGATTTCCAGGCTGACCGTTCGGTTTGAAATCAGACGCCGTTGCTGCGTCGGCTTCAGCTTGGCTCCACAGCATCGTATTCTCTGACCTCTCAGTCCTTTCTTTAAACGGCTTCTTGGAGCGCCCAAACAACCCCGAGCTGTGAGGAGACACAAGGATGCAGCCAGACAGTTGCGAAGTGCTGCAGGGAGCAGGGACCGGAGCCTCGGCTCTCCGCAGCGCTCGGAATGGCAACCGCACCGAACGGATTTGCACCGGCTGCTTCCAACACGATGTGCCCGCACTGTCTTGCAGGACTGGGGGATTTCTCTGGCTTCTCTAACTACAACAAACACACATAAAAACATGTCCTAGTCAATAATTTATTATACTGAAATGGCAGCATAATTAAGTTACCAGAGGGCTTTGGGCAAATATCTGGTAGCATAAGGTGCTACGTGCTTTTGGCATGAGCTTTATTTAAACACATTGGATCAATTTGAATCAGTCTGACATGTACACACTTCAGGGCATGGCTAGTTTCAAATCAATTAAACTCCTTATGACTTTATGATTAGAAACCTGGGGTTATAAAACATTAATATAAAATCCCAGTTTATAAAGTGAAAAATAAAATCCTAGCATAATGTTTCATGAAGATCACAGGAATCATTATATAAGCTTCATTAAGCAAACAAGGTAAGGGTAATTAGGCCCTAAATTGAGTACAGTAGTTAAAAAAAAGAGAAACTGTAATTAGGAGGCGATGTCCACTTAACCAAAAATAAGAAACTATGGATAACTAGATGCCTTTTGCACAATTTCAAACAAAACCACAACTGATTTCTTCATGAGGTGGCACGTCTGACCACAACCTTCCACCAAAGAAGCTGGTGGTACCAAAGGGCCGCAGGACAAGCGAGGCAAAGAAATTGGTTTGCAGTTTGCCTGGAAAAAGATTTAAAAAACCCCCCCACACTGAGTAATAAGGTACATGCAGGTCTGGCACAAAATAGTGAATAAAATCCTAAATTGTGTCATAGCCACACGTTGTGCTCTAAAGACGTGATTCAGCAGAGCACCTGGGCAGGCGCTGGGTACCTTCCTGTGCGGCGAACGTATACGCCGGGGCTCACCTGGAAGGGCCGGTGTAAGTCCCAGCACCGTGGAGAGGACCGACATGTGCACTTCAGTGCCTGGCTGATGAGAAATGGGCTAGGCTGGGGGCTTGAGAGCGTTTCTAGGGGAAGGTCTGCCAGTAGATTTTACCTTCTTGTGCATTTAGTGTAGGAATTGCCAAATTCACAAGTGCCACCCCCGGCAAGCCAATTTTCATTAACAAATGTCCCAGGGGAACTAAATCTTTCCAAGGAGCATTCAGTCTGCGGACAGAGCGTGATGATCTGGCTTCTTTCCTGGCTTGGCACAAATTACCCAAAAAGATCAAAATCATTCCCAGCACAACGGCATTTCTTGGGCAGATCCAGGCCAGCATGACTTTTCAAATGCTGTGAAAGACCCTGCAAGCAATTCTCCTTCAGAAATGTGGGTAATGATTTTTGCAGGTGCGTTTATTTGGCCTCCCCAATAAATAGACATTAATAGAACCAAGTGCCCAGCACTTAAAAGAATGCTGTGGGTGGGAAAAGGCAAAGGGCTTCCCAGCAGCTCCCTCTCTTACACAAGGGGCACTAATCGCCTCCTATAGCACTCAGACACGTGTGCCAAAGGGCAAGGTCCAAAGTTAGCAGAAAAACTCATCAGCTTCAGCAGACTTTGCCCCGGGCCTGGTGCACGCAGGAAATCTCCCTTGCTCTCTGCTTTAGCGCGGTTCAAACACGGGATGGCCACACGCAGCTTTTGTAGCTTCATCTTTGCCCACCCCCAAATGGATGTGTGTTTAAAGATGTAGAGAGCCTGAAGAAAAGAAATGTAAAATGCAGCATGGGACAATCGTAACTGGTGCCAGATGCAGGAAAGCCCTTCCAGCAGGTATCACCCTTCGTGATGGACCTGCCGCAGGAAACCCAGGCAGAGCAGCGTGCCCAGTAGGCCCAGTCCCACAGCCAGCTCAATAGGAGTCAGACCCCTTGCAGCACAGCCCGGCTGGGAAACACGGGATGTTTTCACGCAGTCCAGCTCCTGTGTCCTCCTCTCGCTGTCCTCATCCCCGGAGAGCCCCTGCCGCCCATCGCGGGCTCGCACAGCCCAGCGTGGGTGCCTGTCCGTCGGTCGCCAGATGGTTTCACTTCACACGTAACAGCATCCGGCGCCCTCCTCCCCTCTCCTCTGGGCTTGCTGGGGGAGGGTGGGGGGGTCCTGCAGCACCGGCTTGGCCATCAGCACTCTGTATTTGCTGGCCAGAGGGGGTCTGCAGCCAACCACGACCTGTTTCGAAGCCAAGCAGCCAGCCAGGCCAGGAGAGCCTTCCAACTGCCATAACGACATCCCACCAGCTCAGAAAATAAGGTCTCAAGACTCTCATGAGGCTTAACATAAACCCCAAATCTGGATCGCTTCAGCCTCGCGCTGCCACTTTGAACTTCTTGGCAACTGGATCAGAGCCTTTGAAGCTGCATCCCAGTCCCACCTCCCTCCCAGTTCAAACGCGGCATGGCCGGCATGCCTCCATCAGCTGGCCAGCACACGGCTGGGCGACTGCTGGGTGGGCGGCTGCGGCCCCCCAGCAGACCCGCCGGCACACTGGCAGCATCTCGGTCCGGCCACGGTGTCCTCAGCTGCGCGTTGTGTCTCAAGGGGTGCTCACAGGGAATGCCCCCGCTGGGGTGGGTGTTGTGGGGAATTAATAATCAGAAGGAAAGGATAAGCCTCTGCAGTGGGCTGGCAGGCTCTCAGGATCAGACCCTAAAGGTTGAGGTATCTGAGTCAGGCCCCCAAAATCATGACCTCGGTTTAGAACATGGGGAGGTTTAACTCGCTGCCCGAGGCTCCGCTGGGTCCCACGTGGGGTTCGGTTTGGTTTTCCAGGGTGGGATGAGTAACTTTTCCACACTTTCCCCCCGCCTGGAAATGTGAGAAACAGCTAAAACCAAGAGGAACCCCAGAAGCCGGCAATACTTCCCTGGCTTTGCCACCGACGTCAGAAACCATCCGACCCCTAGGGAAAGGGATCCGTGCGCGTGCAAGCGCTGAGAAGAAAAACTGGTTCTCTTACAAAAGCCATGGGGACACGGTGACCGGGTGATGCCGTCCAGCCCCCACCACCTCCCCACAGAGCACGGGACGACAAGTCTGGAGTTGGACTTGGGGGGCTCCCGGGGACCCCCTGCCTGGCTGTGCCGTCGCAGGGGCTTGCACCGGGAGCGGGACGGGAAGGGGAGACAGCGAGGGTGGGTTTTACGAGCTGAGTATGGCAACCGGCCAGGGATGCCTGAGCACTGGCGGGGAGCCAGCACAACGCTCCTGCATTTATTAGGGCACCCGCTGGCTTACCAGGAAATTACACAACAGTTAAACACTTTATACATCGAACTAGTTTATTAAGGTGCTGCTTGAGATTTTTTTTTTTTGTAGAGGAACCGTTCTGGGAGTTACGGTGCTGTGAGCAGGAGCCGGCCCTGCGATGCGGCACGGCTCGGTGGCACGGTGCATGGCTCGATGCCGCTGCGCCGCCGCTCACAGGGAACGGGAGCACAGCGTGCAGAAAAAGAGCCATAAACCAGGAGATCTCTCCCAGGAGCCTGCAAACAAATGTAAAAGAGCAAATCCCAACAGGCGGGCTTGAGCAGGGCTGCTGCTACACCAGCAAAGTCACAGCTGCAGCGCAGGCTGGCAAACCCGCGTGGGCTTCTAATCTGGGGGGTGGGCACCGCTGGGCAAAAAACGCGGCAGGAGAAATCCCACAGGGAATAAATGCTTGCTCCAAACCTGGGCCAGGCTGGGGAACGGACACAGCCCCACCGGGGCTCCCACGTCAGCACCCCTGCCCGCTCCAGAGATGGGACCAGATCCCCAGTGCTGCTTCTCAGATCACCTTAATTTCCCACGGCAGCAAACCCAGCTCGGACAATCTGGCCTCAAGCAGCAGGCAGGATCCCAAGGCTGCCGGGATGGTAAATGCCAGCACAGCGACTAATGAGGAATAATCCCTGCCAGGTAAGGAGTGACTCGGGCGCATACCCCAGGCTAACAGGTGCCAGAGCCAACGCAGATAAATGACAAACAATGAAACTTGAGACTAGAAATAAAACGACGTGCTGAGTGGAAAGGTCAGGATAGGGACTGACCAGAACAGTCACCGAGGCTGCTGCAGATAACAAACAAAGGAGGGGAAAAAAATCCCCAGTTTCTCGTGGCAGTGGGAGGCGGTGAAGGAGAGCTGAACTGCTCCATCCCTGCAACGTGCTGGTGGCAGAGGGACTTTGCAGAGGCACACGGCCGTGGCCAGGGGGTTGCACACTCATTCCAACCCCCTCAGCCCCGGGAGCCCCCAGGTTTTGCTCGGTGGCCTCAGGCGCAGCAGCAAGACATCTGCAGGGACAAGGAGGGAAGGGCGACTGTTTCTGATGTGGTAGGAAAATCCAGGATGGCTCTGAGCTGCGAGCTGCCCAAGGGAGTGTGCTGCAACTGGCTCTACCAACACAAACACAAAGGGTGCCCGTGGCAGGAGGGCGTGCAGCCGTTATCGGGGTTACCGCGGCCGCTCTGCACATCCCAACGCGGAGCGGCAGAGAATGAGTTTCCCGTGGCAGGCATAACTGTCAACACAGCATTTGCATTGCATCGATTATCGCTGGAGAAAATGGGGACGGCGAGTGTACTGACCTTTACAGGGAAAGCACCGAGTATCTGCAGGCTTTCCGCTGCAGCGCAGAAGTGCACTGCTTGCCCGTTACCTTCAAAAAAAAACCAAACCCAAAATCAAAGAACAAAAACCAAAAAAAGGAGGTGTCTTGCTACCCCCTGCCTCAAGGGCACAGGAGTCACGTCCTTCCAGGACGGGTATTCCCTTGGCTTTGCCCAGAAATCACTGCGTAGCTGCACAAGACCTTCTCCCAGCACCTGGTCTCCCGCGCTTTCACTCCTTCGCCTTTTGACTTTGAAGGCAAGGTTGCGGACGGCATTTGTGGAGCTCAACAGCTCTGCCCTCAGCCACCTCTAATCCTGGACAATCCAGGCACGCGCGGTCCGGCGGGCAGTAGATCATGTGCAACTGCTGGAGTGTCACCAGTGAGGATGTGGCAAGAGGCAGCTACGGCCACTCACCCATGAAATGTAAATTTAATGTAACTATTTGCAATGTAAAGTGCTTTGCACTTTGAAAAATATGCTATTATTTGTGCCTTTTATTGGAGAGAGGAGGGGAAATATATTCAGAAACAGTCTCTTGTGCATGTTCACTTCCTCCTGCATCCAGAGTTATGAGTTTATATTAAAATTTAGCAGCTGTGGGATACGCGGACCAACAGTGCCATCACCACTAAATCATCTCTTATTTAGCTAATGCCCTTCATCGCTTGCACTCTCCTGCAAAAGCTACATATAGAATAGAAAATGACCTGCCAGGCTTACAGCACACTGGTCAAAAAAATTCCTCCTTCGTTCAGTTCCTCCAAAATGTAGTGTCCCAATAATACCAACAATGTGTTGATAAATATTTCAGGACTAGTGGGTTGAAGCTTCACCAATAACAACATTTTCCCAGGAGTCTTTTTTGTTTGGTTGGTTGGTTTCATCCACCTTGCCAGAAGTGTCCACCTCAAAACAGTAAAATCTGTTACAAAGGACTATAGGTAAATGTATTAAAGAATGTCTAATCTGTTACTGCAACAATTAAAATAGTTTATTCTTTTTAAAATTATCACGATTTCTTAACTTTCTAGTCTCACCTACATATTAAGGAGCTGTCCTTTAACTGTACGTCTGTAGATATTAAAAAAAAAAAAAAGGCTTGTAAATAGAAGTATTTCAATTATTTCAAAGCAATGTGGGGGTTTTCCCATCTCCTGACTTTCAAATTCATCTTTCTTCCACTTTCAGGTCAATGTTGTAAATTATGAGTTTCATAGCCAAAGAACTGGAGTTACTGGTAACTCAGAAATTAATAGATTGTGGGGGAAGCTGTTGAGGAAACCTGGGTATTGTTATAAGTAATGCAAAGAACCTCGTTTATAAACGGTGCTCTGTATCCACAAACCCAGAGGAAACGCCTCCAGTAAATCCCTGCAGGAGATGGTTTCAGCGGAGCTCTCGCATCACGTTGCTATGGGCTATTGATGCTCATGCAATCCATTAGCTGAGTGCAGGAGAGAAGTGGTAACGTCTTTGCTCCTCTAAATCACTCACAAGTGCGACCTCCTTGGTCTTCAGTGAAAAGGAAAGACTTGAGGCTGGCATGAGGTCACTAACCTGCTCTGAAATGTTAACGTGCGTCCACAGCGGGTGGTACAGCTTCGGCCGAAGAACTGGGCCCATCCATCCTCTCTTCCATCCTTCCTTCCATCCATCCTTCCATCCACCCATCCCACCTTGTGCAGACAATATCAACATTCCTTGTTACTGTTTAGATTTAACAAGTTAATATTGCAAGCTAGTTAGAACTTCATAAATCCCTCCCAAAAAAGAATATGCTTTTCCCAGTGAAGCCAAATTAAGAAAGACCATGTGGTGACCTACAGGGCAGTGCGACCTCTGGCTTATTTCTTTTCTTTCTTTGGTTCAAAATAAACCAGCTGTTTGTATTGTATTTTTTTGAAACTGCAGGTCAAAGACTTGTTTTGCTCCCAAAAATGTGACTGACTCCCTGGTCGGGCTTAAACTGGTGACAAGATTAGTCAATGCAGGTGACAAGTGCCTCAGACACTTGGTAAGGGTCAAACCTCAACCTTTCACTAAGTCGGGCATGCTAAATGCTGCAGCAGAGTATCTGGTATCCTGGCATGAGAGGAGGTACGATTCATCTCAGGGTGACACCGATCCTCATCAGAAACTGCAGCGGGTTGCTGCAAAGGAAGCCCTGCGGAGACAACCCTACCTCCATCCCTCACCCCGCTGAGCTGGAGGGGTAACCTCCTGCAGTCAACCTGCCGAGATACAGAAAGCTGAAGAGCAATGATGGTGAACAAGATTTCCGTCATTCAGTGAGATAACAAGAGGCAGAGATAAATGCTTCTGTGGGCTGCAAGGCTGGTAGGAGTGGTCGTACCTCGTGGTTCATCAAGTTTCCAGAAAGCTTCATCTGCTGTCGTTAAGTGCTACGCTAACAGGACTGCATGGTTTCCCAGGGATTTGACTCCAGGAGACAGCAAAGCTTGCATCAAGCACTTCTTTAAGCCACAGCGTTAGTGAACGACTATAATACCAAAAAAACTGGGAAAAGAGAGAAATGTGGGTCGATAAAAGCTACGAGGGTGTGCTGTCAGCAAGTTGCTGCACCACAAAGGACAGACAGCAGCAGCAGGAAGGCGACCTGGAGCAGGGGTGTCCCACAGCCCTACTGCAAGACCTGCAATGCTTCTAGCATGGGGAAACAAGTGCACACAGCACTGTGTGCAGCTAAGAATTATTATGGAAGACTTGTTTTCTGACTTACATCAGTGTAAATCGGAGGACCCATGGAGTTCATAGAATCATCACAGAATCTCCCAAGTTGGAAGGGCCCCCCAAGTCCCATCAGTCCAACCCCTGGCCCCACACAGGCCCAGCCCCATCACAGCAGATGGCTGAGAGCGTTGGCCAGACGCTGCTTGAACTCAGCCCAGCTCGGGGCGGTGACCACTGCCCTGGGGANCAGATCCTTCCCCCCCCCCGGGTGCAGAGACACACATTGGCATCTGCGGGGGACTGGGGCAGAGCAGGCAGGACGCCAGGAGACTGGAGGGCTCGGACATCTAGCGCTCACGTAGGAGCTTCAGGCGCCCACGGCAGCTGTCCCCAAGGAGGACCACGGGCAGTAAAGGCACCAGGCCAGGCTCGGCCTCGGCTCCCCTCTCCCCACAGACCCAGCCGCCAGGAGACCTGGGGCCGGTGGGGTCCCATCGCATCAATCATCGCCTTCACGAGCTTCTGCCGCTTTTATGCACGGCTCTCCTCCTCATTTGGCATACACGGTGAAACGGGTTAAAACCTAAAGCCATTTATAGTAATTATTCTGAAGGCTGTCTACAGATAATGTAGAAAATAACACTGGATTTGGGAAAAAAAAAATTCCCTTTTAGCTTTAATAAAAGCATTTCAAAGCACCAGAAGGTTATTTATAGGGTGTGTAAATGTAACCGGAGGGAAGGCAGAGTAAAGGGAGTTCAAAGGGTGTCTGAACAGAAAAAACCCACGGTGTTACTGCCACCGCTTCCTGCTTTCTCACACTCAACAACCTTCTTAAAACAAACTAGAGGAAACAACAGCAGCAACAACAAAAAAACGCTACGGAGAACTATTTGAGATTAAATGATACTTTTTGACAGCAGTAGGAAAAGGACTGGTCCTGCATTCGTGCTTACAGTCGCGTGCTGCTCCGTACCCTCACTTGCACTGTGGGAGCATCCCAGAGCCCAGAGGGAGCCGCGGGCAGGGCGACGGTGCCTGCGGGAAGAGCCGAGCCCGACCTGCAGCGTCAGCAGGCTGGGAGAGAGCAAGGTGCTCCCACGAGGTTCTTCCTCGCACCGTAATCCTCCGGCATCACCTACAGTTCATGCCTGGGGTGTTTGTGTGGGACATGTGGTTTTCATTCTCTTGGACAGAGGTCATCAGTCTCCGTCTTATGAGGTCTCCAACTATTTTGGGACGCAGCTCTGGCCTTCTCACCACAGTCATTGCCACTGGACTTTGGTGGGAGACAGCACCAGCTGCTGGGGCTGCCCACATAGGCTCAGATCAGGATGCGTGGGAGAAGTTTTCCTGGCAGAAACATGGCTTCAGGCAAGAAGAAACCCATGTAGTGCCTCTCTTTCCTCAGGGCTTTGGAGCAGCTGCAGACTGAACAGAGCTAAGAGGGAGGCTGAGGGCTGCCCTGCAGCTCCCAACTTCTCCAAGGAGCAACAGCACCTTCCAAGTCATGTGCCCCGGCCGTGCCTTGGCAAGGCCACCCCACACACCTACAGGAAACCACCAGATTTTTCCTTCAGCAGGCTCACCCCCAAATCCACCCATAGCACTCAACTTGCAGGGTCTTTCCAAACCCGAGGTCTCACCCCTTTCTTCTGGCCTGCCTGGGGAATGGCCACCTGCACTGCCCCATGTAGGTAGTCTGGTCCAACCTTGGGTTGCCTTGTTCAACCCTCCTCAGCATCCCCACCCCCTGCCCATACCGTGTACTTTGGTCAGACACACCGCCATCACATTCGGACCTACTCATTTCCCAGCGAAAGAAGAAACCAACTCCTTGAGAACAGCAACAAGCACAGAAATAAAAATTGCTAAACCAAGTCACACACAGCACCCCTCAGAACTGTCTGCCCTCCCACCTCCCCCAAAAGGCAACAAAGGAGAAATTAAGGACATGTACTTTCGCCCTATTGGTAACTCTGAGATTTTGTGTATTACAGAAGCCACCAGCAAGGAAGGAGGAGAGACGATGAGCACCAGCTGGCTGGGCATCTCCTGCTCGGAGCAGCGGGAGAAATAGGGCTTCTGGAGATCTTTGTACAAGCAGAGAGGCCACTCTGCAGATCGTGCCACAGAATGGGTATAGCACCTCTGCATCAGGACCTCCTCTGTAATTGCAGCTCATCAGATGTGCACCCAGTGGTCTTTAGTAGTTCAAAAATATGATGGAAAAGAGAAAAAAAAACAACTGGCAGGTGGTTTGAAATCTGTTTGAGAGAACACGCACTAAGAAAACTCTGCAAACACATGGGCACATTAGAGGTGTGCATTCAGGTTGTAAGAAATGTTCTTCAGCCTAGCAGTAGGAAAAGAACCCTGAAAAGTGATGGAGGAGGAGGAGGAGACAGTTAAAATCCTTGCAAGAACCAGGGAGGGGAGGGGGGTACACTTGGATGTGACCCATGATTACGTTCCTCCTGTTCATCCAGCTCTGGGGGAAGTGGAGGCAGGTGCCCCGCTGTACCCCAAGGTCCCACCTTCACGAGTGCTCCAGGCTTGATCCTCCTGCTTCAAACGATTTGCGCCGAGCATTAACGAAGCCGAGAAGATTCGAAGCACAGGACGTGAAAGCTTCACAAACATACACCCTTTAAAATGTCTTCTCTTCTTCATCTTCTGCTATTCCCTTTAAAAAAGAGAAAGCACATTAGATTACTAGGCGAAGAGAAAGCCTCGGGGCCCGGGAGCCCGTGTTCCAAATGAGGAAATCGCAGCCACGGAGGCCGGCCAGGACCAGTCCCTCGGCCCCAGGCTTCCCTAACGAGCGCTAACCACACGGCCAGGGTATACGAGGCAGCCAAGTTTTGGGGGCTGGATCTCAGCCCCCCCATCTTGCATGATTTGGGGAGGAGGAATCTTTGAGCAGTGGGGGAGGAGGGTTTGCAGTGCGCTCCACTGAGCGGCGCGGCTCGGAGATGAGCGATGCTGGGTGAAAACAACCAGGCTACAAAGGCGCTTCCCTATTTTAAAAAAATCAGCATGCTGCAGGAAAGCCGCCGGCTCGGCTGGCTGCTCCCCTTGTGCCTCGGGAGAGCCAGGCGGTGTATCGGATATTCATCCATTTTGGGCTAACTATCTTTTCCATTTCTGAACAGCTTCAATTTTCTCGATGTCTCGGGGAATGGTTTATGAGGAAATAGAGCCTTGAGGGTGGACAGATGGAGAAAAATCTCCCTTCTCACCAAATTGATCACTATAATCTTTCATCTGCTCGGCGCAGAGCCGGGCTGCTGGAATTCAGAGGTGCCGCAGCATCACCTGCGGAGCAGCCCGTCCGGCTGCGCGGTGCCTGCCGGTGCCGCTCGCTCCTTCCCAGGACCGAGAGCGGGGAGGGGGGCAGACGGCACAAGCCCAAAGCATTGCACGTGACAGAAGGAAGAGGAAAGGAGATGGGGGCGTTCAGATCCGAGGTCCCGCTCCAGTGCTGAGCAGCCTCAGCGCTGGCCCACGGGCGGGACTCGCATGGATTTAATTGCTGCCTTTGCCTCCTCCCTCTGATCCTGCTATTGTGTGGCAGAAAGGAGCTTCACGTCACTACTGCTAATAACGAGAGGAAGGGAAACCCACAGCCCTTGTTATGAAGCACTTGTAGAACAATATATCCATGCCACGGGCTATGACCGAAACTGTAACGGTGATGGCAGTGAGACGCTGCGGGATCTCCAGTGCTGGCAGAGCTCAAGAATCGGTTAAATAAACAGTTGTTGGGAATGATTTTGACACAGACCAACCTGCCTGAGGGTTGGAAAACGGACCTTGCAAGCTCTGTTCCCTTCCCGTGTTCCTTGATAAAAGGACTTTATGGGTAGGGTGTTCCCTCTCCCATCCTGGAAAGTTCTGGGGGTGCTGAAAATGCGACCAGCTCAAGCTGGCCACTGGGAGAAACCACCTTCCCTCAAAGGGCAACCTTGGCTAGCTGGCGTGGAGCAAAATATAAATATGTAGGAAGGAACATGCAGGGAGCAACCCTGACACACAAAACTCGACGGGTCTGTAGGGAAGGCAGCTAAGCTTATACACACCAAGCTATATGTGATGCGATTCAAGTGCCTGCACCGAGATACTCAGGGTGACTCATTTGACCGCCACCTTTCTGGTCCTGGGACAGTTTTTCAGCCCTGCCCTGGGCTCACTTTTCACTTGCAGGCTGCCCAAGCTGCGCCGGGGAGCAGCCCCAGCACAGCCAGCTGACCCCCACCCGCTCGGCGGGCAGCGGGGAGCGTGGCAGGACGCTGGCCCGGCCCCGGGGAGGTTTCTTGCCAGGGGCCCCATCAGCAGCAGTCAATACAGACCTGGGTGGATGTACTGACAGGAGACCTGTGGGTAGCGCTCACCACGCGGGTGACACAGCCCCTGAGCAAACACCCAGCAGAGCCATCCCAGCAGCTCCTCTCCCCCCCCATGCCCTTCTCTCCTTTGGCTTGAGTCACTCCCGTGACTCTCAATTAACATTTAAGATTTCACTGAATAGCTGGCTGATTTATTTTATTTCTCAGGCCAGTAATTTATGGAAATATATTCTTTAAAAAAAAAAAATCAAACAAAATGCACTTTACTAGATGGGCCGTTCTCTGACATTTCACAGAGCAAATGAACGTTTGTGCCTGGTGGCATGTTGTCCCATGACTGAACCCCTATAAAGGGCTTCAAAAATATCTATAAGCCAAGCTCATTAGTTTAAATATCATTAAAATAAATTATATTTCTCCACGCAGGGCTTAGATAGGCCCCAAAGTGAACACTACTCGCAGTCGTTACAGGTCAAACACTCACTCACTCTAAGGACTCTTTGCACTGAAAATTGGAAGGGTGTTAAAATTAGTTGGCACAACTGCAGTGGTACAGAAGGGTCCTGGCACAGAAACGGATCTGCCCGTGCCCCGTCACTCGGCTTAAAAGCATGAGATCCAACATGCAGAATTTATGATATTTTCTTTTCCAGAAGAATCAACTTTAAAGTTTCCTGCTGGTTTTGCAAACATTCAAAAGATCTTTCCCTAATTGTACTGCCTTTTAGATTTGTTCATGTATCCATTCAACCTGTTTAGAGCCCCGATTTAAGGGAATACTTTGAGGTGCATTTACTTTGCCGTAGCTCAATTTCTCATGTTTCTGCTCTCAGTTTGGGGGTGGAGTTGTTTGGTTTTCCATTGATCAGGCCAAAAAAACCCCAAAAAACAAAAGCAGCACCGTCTCCATACAAACTGCACAACCTCAATTAGGCTGATTTAAACCCCTCCCCATTACCAGGACTGATTTACCACCCTCTGCCGCGCCACAACTCCTCACTCGTCCCGCTGTGCTCCGCAGCTTCCACTAACGATCTCGCTGCTCGCCCCCAGCCAGGATGCCACGATGGGCTCGCCGGTGGCCCGCAAAGTGCCCTCCCCGCACAGCGAAGGGCACGAATGAGGCCCCGGGGATACCTGGAGATGATACAGCAAGAGGCAACGGACTTTCAAACCGGCGCCTGCGTAACTGCACCGCCTCTCTGGACGCTTACTCCATAACACAATTACTTTTGCACAGCAGAGATGCGTTACGGTTTCGTTGTTGTCAGCTTTGCTGAGCTTAGGCTGACAAAAGGGAGCATCTCCTCCTATTTCTTGTCATACCTCACCAACAAAATTGTTTCTAGAACTCCGGATAGTTGCATTTTTGCTGGACTGCGGAAATTAATAGGCTGCAGTGGCATCGCTAACGACATAACTGGGGCTGCAGAGGTCACACAATCCTTGCTCTGCTCTGCTCCCCCCTCTACTATGGGTGATACAAGGGAGAAGACATCTAGGGTGGCTCCAACGTCCCTGGGCTGAATTTGCAGAACTGCTGATGAAGAATATCACCAAGGCAGAGCAAACACTGCAACCCACAAAGACATTTTCCCAGCAGGTCTGAAACAAGCAGGACCTTCAGCCAGGTGCTCCCTATGTCTGGAAAGACAGCCCTCCCCAGGCGCCACGCCAGCCGAAGCGGGCAGTTACGCCTCCAGCAGGTACGCGCACCCCGGACCTGCCGCTGCTGTAACCGCAAACACAACCCAGCCCGCGGGCAGTTCTGAAGCCTGGGTCTCAGTCAGCTCTGGAGTGAAAAGTACACGTTATTACAAAAGCCATTTGTATGTTGCTATTCTGGAGGCATCACATGCGTTGTGCTTCCCTCGTCAGCAGCACCTCGAGACCGTTACCGGCAGCGTAACAGAAACCCAGCGCTACGGTCCCCCCGTTCGGGCTACGACAGATCGCAGGGAGGAACAACGCGGTGATTGAGGACCTGGACTAATCACACCAATTGATATAAATTACCATGTCAGCTATACCGTTGCCGCAGTCTGCAGGTTTACACCTCATTAAGCTTCCAAGTGCCAAATGAATCAACAGGGTTCAGCCAGAACCATTCTTAATGAATTGCTGTAGCAATAGGGAAAAAGTAACGGAAAAAGAGAATCAGAACTCGCAGCGGACAGGGGCGGGTCTGCAAAAACTGAAACTGCTTCTCCGATCTAGCATTTGAGATTAAAGACGCCCACGTACTAATCTCAGCCAGCAAATAACGGCCAGGGGCTGGTTTTGGGCTGGGGTGGAGTGAAAGCACAGGCTGGCAACTTGGAGAAGTTCTTCATTGAGTTCCTGAGGGTGTTTTGCATAGCTCTGCAGGCCTCACCGTTCTGTGGCCTGTGAAATTGCCAGGCTGTGATTTCCCAGCCCACCCGCAGCGGGCAGAGGCCACTGCCGGGCACCTCGGCACCTCTTGGAGTAGATGGGATTTGAATTCAGCAGCTTATTTTTACGTTTAAGCCAGATGTGTCCATTTTTTCCTGTCTACGTTCCCCAAAGCAAGACGCAAACTTAACAGCGAGGGAAGAGGCCAGCAAAGCTGTGGTCTCACCTCTGGCGGAGCTCCCAGCCCCTCGCTCCTGGGAACTTGCCGTGCCGGGCTGCTGTAAGGACACGAGGTTGAGCTCAGGACAAAACAGCAGCAGCCACGACAGAGTTCAAAAAGCAAAGGACTCTCCTGTCCCCGACCTGAGCAGGACGCCCTTGTCCTCACAGATGGCTCTCCTCCAGCACACGGCCGCACCAGAAAGTCTCATTGAAGCGTGGAAGACCTGGAGCTCAGGGAGCGCTGCAGAAAACACCAGCACAGCCTGTGGGACTGCAGCATCTCCCATGGCTGACGGCACAGCCAGCCTCCACAGAGACAGGCTGCTTCAACACCTTTCTGTTGCATATTCAGGATGGATTAAACACAGCCGCCGTGCTCCACCGCAGGCAGCAGACCTGCACCGTGCCTGCTCGCACGGCCCCGGAGTGGGGGGGCTCTCCTGGGCAGGAGCAACATCTCCAGACCTGCCGCCTGGACTGGCAGCAGCGCTGGGTGCAGGCAGCAGGCAGGCAGCAGGGCAGCATCCGACTCACCAGAACAGCGTTACACCAGCACGCTCATGGACCAAATCCAGCTGGGACTCCAGCGTGCGCGGCTCGTGCTCTCCGGGGGAGTTTTGTGTATCTCCTTCTGCCTTACCTCACGCTTGCATTACACCAGCTTAAAATCTCCCTGGAGTTCACATCTGCTCGCCACACAGCTTGTAATTGCCTGTGTAATGCAATGGTCAGTTTAGCGCTCAAACCACATTGCCAGCGTTGGATGTCTACAGGTACTTACATTTTCCCCATCGCTGTCAGTTATCGGGCCCATTTTCCCTAATCCATAAAACATCCATCTAATATTTATATCGCAGCGGGGCTTTGACAGCTACAGCTTGTAGCTGTCACTGTTTTTCTCAGCCATTCAGGCCGCGTTATACTAGACCCAGTTACTCCAGACCATCGATTAACCTATAATTTCAGTAATTTGTAAGTAAAATGCAACTTTGAGACCAAACCGGAATACGAACAGAGATTTCACCTCTCTAGTGCTTTAACCGGGGAGCGCTGCTGCACGGCAAGGAAGGGCTGCTATTTCCATTTTCAGGACAGGGAGTTGAGGCACCAGGAGAGTAAGGGAGGTGCCCATGGTCGCTCAGAACTGCAGCAGAGAAACGAGCCGAAGGTACTGTCCCCGATCCCACGTCCTCAACCCCTTTTCTCCTCTTTTGTGCCTGGGGTTGGATCCAATGGAAATATTTGGCCAGTTTTAGGGAACTGAGGGCTGTTTTAAAATAATTAGCAGCCAGGAAAACCTGATACTGCAGCCCTAGACCTTCTTTGCGGCGTCGGGTTAGGTCCGAGGGCCCGGGGAAGGCAGCCGTCCATCCCCGAGCCGAGGAACGGGCGGCACGCTCGCGCCTCGGCGCTCCCAGCACAACGCCTGCGGCGGTGCCGTGCACGCGAACACGTGCGTCAGGGTCTGGATCACGTTGTCAATGAAAATACCTTCCCGTGACCTGCCAAAATGCGACCGATTCTCTGAAAGGACTGGTCTGGGACTTCACCCGCCTCCTCGGATTAATACGAATTTTCTTTCACTTTTCCCCATATAAATCCATAAAAAGTTAATGAAGCTGATGATTTGTTAACCAAAAAAGATCTTAAACAGTATTTCTAAGCCTCAGAATTCCTCTTCCAGTAACTATCAGTATTTAAAAAAAACATTAGTTGCAGTTTGGTTCTGACAAAGTTGGGGCCAAAAGTATTTTATTTGCATTATAAATATTTTGATCTTTTACATTTATTACTGCAATCGGTGCAGTAACATTTCCAGGTTTGTTTTAAAGAATTTAAAGTGCAAATTGGGGGATTAGCAATCCAAACAGAACAGCAGGAATAGAAACGGGCTCCCAACCCCATTCATAAACAGCTAATTACCGAAGAGTCTCCGTTAACAGCGTTGCGCGGTGAGAGGAGCGGAGCCCAACACTGGAAGGCAGGTCCTTGTGTGGAAAGTCACTTCACACCTCAATTACAGCTTCTGCCAACCACTTCAGATCTGAAGTAGGATGTTTCCTCTGGTGAGAGGATACCATTAGCGTGAGGAGCAGTCAGCACCGAGGCTGCCGACTGAGCAGCACCCAGGGAAACACTTCGTGGGGGGAACTCCTCAGACTTCTGGTTTTAGCCACTCTGAAAAGCAAACTGATTAACACACACACGCGTGTCCTCTGCCGCCTGCGCTACTCAGATATTCAGTGACACCGAATCAGCTTTGCAGTTGGTAAGAACAGTGTGATTTAGGACTTTTCATTAGGGTCATTAAGAGCATGGTATTAAGGCTCCACCAGCTTATTGTGTCAGCAAAATAGAGTAAGTTCAGGAAGGACACATCACTGTAAGGATTCATAACTCAACCCCCTAAGGATCACAGCCCTAGAGCATAACCACGTTAGCATCAATATCTCTTAGAATAAAGATTGTTCCCAGTTTTTAGACAGTATTATTCCACTTACTCCCAGGGACCCTACGTACCCACCACTACTGGGACCAGCACAGTTTGCTGTCGGACATCTGACGACAACAGGGGACTTCCTGCCGGTGCCCCACGCCAAACCCTCACCCAATCGTTCAGACCACGGATGATCGACTGGAGTGCTGCCCAACAGCTCGGTTCAGTTTCACAGCTCTCGTAGATGATCCACACAGCTCCGGCTTCAATGCAGTCTGGTGCGTCCCTGCGGATGAAGCACATTCAGTGGTGTCACTTGGACTGGATCTCAGGGAGGGGCGATCTCCGCTCACTCCTTCACCCCCAGCTACAGAGGCTGGGGGTACAAAGCAGGGTGGGAAGGCGACTGGAAGGATGGACCAAAAATTTCGACTTTCTATCGCACTCTTGGTTACGTGATCATTTTGGACAATTTAATTCCTAAATTAATAACAGGACTAACAACTCCTGAGTAACGTGCCAGGTACAGCAGAGCTCGGATACCATCAAACCTGCACAGATGCACTCAGCGCATAACTCCTCGCGGCGCTGACCCAAGGCGCACGACAAAGCACTGAGGCAATTTAAAACGCAGGATACACACCATGACTTTAACTTTGATAGCCTTCCCCCTTCCCAGCGCGTTATTCGCAGGACATTGCAGTCCCTGTGCATTACTCGTTACGACGGCACTCAACACATTCTGACCGTGTTTTATTCCGCAGGTACTTTCCAGCTGGACTCACAGACAGACCGATCTGACACGTTACCTACTCCCAGTTGTTCGCAGCCTAGCAGAGATCAGCAGGAGAGCGAGCAGCACGTTATCCTATTGCCACGATTGATCCATCAGCGTGAAGGGGAGAAGCGGCTGCAGAGACATTAAGCCACTCGTCTGGGACAGCAAATGCTGAAAAGCAAAGGCAGCTCATCCCTGTGCTCTGCCGCCCACAGCCCGGAGAAACTTCTTCCTAAATCCACAAAGTATTGCACTGGCTTTTTAGATCATCGCCAAAACAGATTCACAGGCTCAGACGCTTTGACCTTGTCTGCTTTTACATTTCTACATTCAGATTTTAAAATTAATCATCTAATTCCAGGTAACTGCTTTTAAACTCGACCGAATGGGACATGAATCCTGCTGAACGAGAAACGCACGTCTCTATAGCGAAAGAGATTAAGCACCGCTGCACTCCCCGTTTTGTTTCAAGACTCCAGTTGCAATTGCCTGCTCTAATTTGAGACGGGAAGTCTCACTATAGGGTAATTAAGCACGCGAGGAGCTCGGGAGAGCTGCCTGCCAGCACCTGGCAGTGGGATTCCCCTTCCAGAGACACCTGCACTAAACGGTAATTCCTTCCCTCCATCTCCCACTTCACTCCCTGACGCTTCTCCCAGCAGCTCGGAGGAACAGATGGAGCAATCACCCTCCTCCTCTCCACAGTGCGGACCCCTGCTGCTACCCAGCGCCTTATGCAGTTGTAATACACATAATTAGGCAAATCAATGGACAATGCAGCATATTAGAGGAGGAGTAGTTACATCAAGGCAAAACACGAACCCCAATTTCTTTACCCTGGGAAATGGGATGTTTCTGCCTAATTGCCAAAAAATGGGGACACGAGACGAAAAGTAACTGCAGCCCTGGCAGGTAGGGTGCTGCAGCCAGGTCACTGCCCGGGCTGCTCGGCGCGCAGCCGAGGGGAGTTGGTTCTCATCTCGACAGGCAGTTGATTTATGCCTTAAACATCTCATTACCATTTACGAGTTATCCTCCCAAATCTCGCGCACGTCCATAATTAGAGAGAGCGATGTTTACTGCCAGTCACCCTACCACTGACTCCAGAGCAAAAAGCCCAACTGAAGGTTGCAAAATCCTCGCTGCAGGCAGTAGCCCTCCCTGCCCTCCACGGGAAGCCACAGCTTGCGGGGCAGCGGCCAAGCACGCGCAGCTCCCGTCTCCTGACAAAACCGGCTGCTGAACTTTCTCCCCCCACAGCTTTAAGGTGACTCCACGCTCCCTGCCCAGCAGCTTCTCTCCTCTCCTCCTTCACCCCTTCCAGCTCCCACCCCACGGAAGGCAGGAGACTGCGGTCTCACTATATCCGAGTGGCAAAACAGAAGCATGAGAAAAATACATCGTCAGAAAGCGCGGGCGTGCTGCGGGCGAGCGCCCTGGGAACAGGCGAGGTGACGAGAGGAGTGACGGATGGAGACGGGACCTCCAGGAACAGCGCAGCACACGAGAACGGAGGGGCTGTGCGCAGAGGAGAGCGGTGCAGGGCAAATCGGTGATGAGAATGAGAGGGGCTATTAAATTCCTGGGCTCTTCAAAGCAGCAGGTCTGCCTGCCCAGGGGAAACGCCAGGGATCTGTTTCCAGCACTACAAACAGTCTCACGCACACAGTGGGTTTTATCCCGACTCGTTGACTCAAACCAAGGCTGTGCCCAGGGATCACCCGAGAACAGGACCTTTCCAGGAGACAACCACCAAAGTGTCGTTCAAGTGCGATGAGGCCTCACAGATGCCCCTGGGCAGAGGGCCAGGAGCTCTGTTCTACAGAGGTACCGGTACACGGTGGAACAGAGCGCCAAGCCTTCAGACACATCCTGTTGTTATTTTTTTAAAGAGGTTTCTAGCATCTAATTTTGGCCAGGTTTGGCTAATTTTCAGGGGTTTTAGAGAAGCAGCAGCTCCAGCTGGTGTGGGTGAGAACCACAGCTCCCAAGGCACCGATGGCCTTGAGTCAGATACTCAGATACTGATACACGTAAAGAGTTTTAAGAATGCATCAGAAATTGTAGATTTTAGCCCCTTGCCCAGCACAAGTCAGTAGCAGAGAAAGATCTGCTATCAGATCTGAGCTTTATTCCTTTTTACTGTATTTCTGCGTTCCCTTTCCAAAGCCTGGACCTTCCCGAGTTAGACCGAGCACCTCTGGGAAACCAGGGAAAATGATTTGCAAAGTCACTCAGAGCACCAACAGCAAAATGAGGGACTGGCCATGGAGCTCCTGGGGTTACTGGTTAGTAAGGTCACCCCCTGGTCCAGCCCGCTAGTTTATAAACCTGAAACTTGCTGTTCTTCTCCATCACTGCCCGACTAAAGGATGCTTCTCCCACAGAAATGACCGGCTGCTGGGTCAGAGCTGTCCTCCATCACGGAGCTCTGCCAACATCTTTATCCCCACCTAAGGGACACGGCTTTTGTTCTTGTCCTTGAGCATCCTCCAAACCGCCGCCAACTGCGCTGAATTATATTGCGGCTTTTGAATACGAGAAAACTTTTAATGAAATGTAAACAGTTACCAAACGCGTTTCAGATACCATCTAAGTCAGGTCTCCAAATGCAGCATTTGTGGAAACGGTACTGTCACTTCTCCAAAACCTAAGGACGTAAAAATAGTGTGATTTATGGGTACCACAGTACTACAAACCCAGGTTTATCGTGTCGGTGTGAAATCATGCCTCACACATGCCCACATAACCACAGGCTGCAGCCCACTTACCACTAAAAAGGAGAGAAATAGATCCATGACAGGCTTGGAAAATACTTTAAAATCAGTGACTTGCTGAGAGAACTGACGCCAATGCCATTTGGTTGTGTGGCATAAAGATCATCCACTGCTGAAATACATAAGAAAAGGCTGCAAGTTCACGTTAGACATTTCCCAGGGTGCTGCACCCCCCTCCCTGCAGACCCCCGAGGGGGGGGTACTGTATTTTTTAGCTCCTCGGCGCGAACACCCAAGTATGCCCCTAGCAATTCCATCTGTTCTCCCGGCTTATCTTCTCACAGCTCTGGAGTGCATTCTTCCTTATCTTGGAGACAAATAGCCTCCAAGGAGAGCGCTAAGCAGCAGAGCTATTTATCTGTTTGACAGGAGTTTCCCTGTTTGTTTTCTCCAGCCTTGAGACCATCGGCTCAGGCTTTGACAAAATTCAGCTGTGTCAGTGGCAGACAGTTGCCCGGCCCCTTCACTCCAGTGCTGTGCATCCACTTCTTTGCATATTTAACGTTTACTGTAGTAAATCAAGTCTAATTGATGCTTTGTTCTTGTGATACAGGGCAAAGCCTCAGCAAACTTTTCAGAAAGGCTGGCTGGAATTAAAAAAGCCAGGGGGCAGAAAGGGGATCAATTATTTAATCAATTCAGCGCTATCTTTTGCCACTTTTTCATTTATTTCCCCAAAGAAATGTCCTGCGAGACGCTGTCCCCATGGAAAAAAAAAAAAGAAGATATTTATCTACTGATTGTTTCTAGTGTTTCAATCGCTTTTAAAGCCTTATTCTTAAAGCCCTACAAGAACAGGTCTCTCCCTAACACAAGCACATCTCCGTTCTTTCAGAGCCAACCCCTGGATGCAAGGGCCCCCCTCCACACACACAATCGTGCTGGCACCAGGGCTTGAGAGCACCGGAGCCGCCTGTGTTCTCATCCACCAGGGCTGCGTGACACCCGGGCAGCGCGACAGCAGGGCTGGCACGTGGGCCAGCACGAGCACAGCCAGGGCCTGCAGATCCCTCTCCTGCTGGCCTTGGCAGGAGCAGCACTCCAGGCAGCACGGGAGGACAGAGAACAGACTCCCCCGGGGCCTCAGGCACGAGTCCAGGCTGCCACCATTCACTCACCCAGGGAGATCAGCTTTCTGTAAGGACAGCTCACAACCACCTCTGCGAAGATGTGGGGCTGGGAATGAGACCTTGCCTTCGCTTGGGTCTGGGTAAGAACAGAGGTCGGTGCTGTCCCAAGGGCGGTCTGCCGCGGCAGAGAAGAGTCAGGACGTTAACTGCGGCCATCTTCCCACGGCCACCCTAGCTGGCTTCAGGGGGGCTCTGACCGCTGCCACAACATAAGGCTGGGACAGAGATGCTCTATTTAGAGAGCCTTGATCTCTAATGACAACATTAACCGATTAACATGAAACAAGTTCATTTCCAACTCCATTTTTTCTCTTCCCAGAGCACTCCACACACCTCAGACAACCCGCTCTCCCCTCCTCCAGCGAAATCCCACGTCTTCCCCTCTCAGGCTTAGCTCATATTCAAACTTATTTTCAGTAGGAATTTTGTCCAGACACTACAATTCTGATCCCTTCCAACTGATTACAATGATGAGCAACAAATGCCCGAAAACAAAGTACTGGCCGTGCTACAAATAGGCTTGGGTGGATGGGGTGGGGAGGGGCACTAGGAAACAAGGAGAATTTTAAAATAAACAGAACAGACTACACAGGTATTGAGCTCCTCACACATCAACTGATTTCCAGCCTGGAAAACCTCAGAACACTTACTACGCATTCAAGTAGCTCTCCTACATAAATTTGACTCCTTATTGCAGTTCACTCACTTCTTCAGACCCCACAGCAGCTTATGGGATTGAGGGGTCAGGAGTGGTGGTGGGGTTTGGCGTTTCTTTGTGTTTCCCAAGTGTTGGTGGTTCATGGATGTGTCAAGTCTCAGTTTTGGCTAAACAAGGTTACCAAGCTCCACTTTTCTTTTAAAAGTGCCTCAGTGTGTTTTGTTTGGAGAAGCAAGGCTTCTCTTCCATACAGATGCTGCTCATGGTGAGCGCTCTGGGTGTGCTGGGTAACGCAGCCACACGCAAAACTTATCACGCAACATGGAAAAACTTCCCACCCCCACAATCCAGCACCACTATCACGGTTGTGTAAAACTGCTACCAATCAATACATCAATCAGCGTTCGTTATCAGCTCCCCAACCACCGGAGTTCTGCAAAAAGGCATTGATGAACGTCAGCCTCAGACAAAAAGGGGGAAGAAACCTGGGAATGGGAAGGACCCCACGTGCAGAGAAAAAGCAGGGCAGAAGGAAAGACAGCATGCTGCAGATCTGCACCAGGAGAGCAGGAACCTGTATGTTTTCAGAGGCAGAAACAGCTCAGCTACACGGGGTCTGAAAGGTGAGGACATCAATGACATCGAAGTTACTTGGGAGTTAACATCTGCGTGGGTGCCACACGCTCATCTGGCATTTATTGGGGCACCACACTGTACGGCCACTGAAGACATCTACACCCAAACCGGACTCATGCAGACGTGACGGAAGAGGTTCACGAATGGCATAAAGAAGCCATGCAGAGGGAAGAGCAAAAAGATTAACTAAGGATGTTGGTCTCACTCTGGAAAAGGCAGCCCAGCCCTGGAAGTAAGCAGGTCTGGGGGGAAAAAAAAGGAACATTCTTCTCAGTCTGCCACAAAATGGGAGAATGGAGAAGAAAAAAAAAAGGAAAAAAAAAAGAGCACTAAAGACATGGGATATTACAAATACCTATCAGTTTTTACAACGTGTACTTCCTCACCTGTACTAATTTAGCTTTTTCCAGCTCATGTTCAGTTGAAGGAAGTTTCAGAGTTCACACCTGTAATTTGGGGAGAGAGGGAGGTGGGTTACTCTTTCTTTTCCCCCTTAAGCACATTTTTTCCTCTCTCTCAGACATATGCTGCATAATTGCAGCTACAGTGTAGATTTTATTGCTAGCATTTAGAAGAGTAAGTGCTCACTGACATGCAAGATGGGAAAGGTTCCTCCCCTGGGGAACAGAACACAGAGACTGATTAAGCGACCGGTAGGTATTTAAGAACATAAAAAATACTGGCAGATCAGGGTTGCAGTTCTCACTGAACAGGAGTCGGCACAGGAACAGAGCTAGCCTGCTGATTTCCAGCAGGGTGTAGCACTGGTGAAGAGTAAGTCTTTAAGCTTAGGATTTTTATACACTTTTTAATAGTAAAAGAGTTGAAAAGTAATCACGGCTTTCTCCTCCGGAGGCATGGAGAGGTGCTCCTGCTCTGTCAGACTGCTAAACCAAGCCTGGTGCCTCATGGTCCACCCTGTCTCCCTCCCAAATCCTCCTGCAGAGATTGAATAGCAGCAGAAAATTTGCAGTAGTCACCTGATTTCAAGAATCTATCTACAGTTAATGGAAATTAGCACAAAATATATTGACTGCTTGAGTTATGTGAACATTATAAAGACAAAAAGGAACAAATGAGTTGGCCAAAGCTACACGATAGATTAGTAACAAAGCCAGATCTAGACTGAGCAGAACCTAGCAGAGGTTCGCTTTCAGTCCTGTACTCAAGACCGCTGTACCGTGTTGTTTCTTCACTTTGGTTAATATTACTGTGGTGATATTAAGAGCATACGCAGAAAGAAATAAGAAATAATTAGGATTTCCGTTCTTTAAAGAGCAACAGTAGCGACCAGTTGTGGAAACATTTCAAGAACAGCACAGAACAACACATGACAAAACTGTTGAAATAACTTACCTAAGAACTGCAGAAATAAAAGCTATAACTCTTCTATGTCATAGAAATATAACTTACAGCCCTTCTATCTTGCACTGATGATAAAGGAATTTCATTTATTTTGTACAAAAAATAGAAAATATTTATATATTTTAAAATATTTTGTCGGCACTATTTAAACTTTTAAATCTGTAACAATTATTGTTAAGTGGTTAGCTATTAAGCATTTTAAAATTAAAACAGTGCAGCAAAATGTCATAAACACATTTATACAAACATAACAAGAGTATTTTTCAAGTAAATCCCAACAGCTAAAGATAACTAAAATGATGTTACAACTCATTTCAGTTGTATTCGATTAGGGCATCATTCTACTACCAAATAAGCTTAAATGAAAACAGAAGTTTACTCAAATTACACGTTCCCACATGCAGAGATCAAATTGAGACCCTGTTGAATCAGAGAAGAAAAATAAAAATTGAACTATGAGGGTATCTATCATGCAGTCACATCAATTCTTTTCAGTCTTGTCCTCCAAACTGTCAACACAACAAAGAAGAAAAATAGCAACTTTTTCCTGCAGCTCAGGATAGCCTTGGGAACATTTCATTACAGCAATGAGCTGTGTTGCTAGTGGGTCGCACCCCGTTCTAACATGGTCCTTTAGTTTTCATCTTCATTTGTGCTGCAAAGAAAGAACAATGGGTTTGTCTTTGAAGACACCTCCAAGAAATTTCCCTTCCCAGCAGTATCATCTGAAAATCTGTCAGGTTCAGAGACACTGTTTTCTTCTTGTTCCTGCAAAAGGCAGCTTGCAGTAGCCAATCCTTCAGGCTGTTCTGAAAGTCTAATTGCAGTGTGCATTTGCTTTTCTAATTCTTCTATCAATTTTCCAGGAACAGATGTAGATTGCAAAGAATCCTTTGATTTTTCATCACTAACCTCAGACGTCAAAGTGTTTGTGCCTTGCCTTAATCCATTACAGTCAATAAGTGGAGCTGTCCTCTCCTCTTGAAGCATGCCTTGTAAAGAATTTATTTTCCCATCTTCACTGGTTGAGGACTCTCGCTCATCTGAATCGGAGCCTTCTGTCTCAGATGATGAAGTACCGCTTGATTCTTCAGAGTCACTTGTCTCCGAATCAGAGGAAGGCAGCTGTTGCTTGGAAACTGTGCCAGCAGCTTTTAACATGCGCTCTTCCTCTTGTACCAGCACTGCCGCTGCTTCCAGCTCTTCTAGTTCAAATCCCATGTGGGACTTCGTCAGTGTGGTTTTCTGCAAGGATTCAGAGAGCGCAGCCAACTTTTTCGACCTTTAACAAAGAACAAGATCTATTATTTAACTTTACAAACAGAACTATCCCATTTGATAACGAGAACACAAATCTTAAACATTCCTAGTATCTGCTTGGTTTGCAAACAACTTTCTTCTTTGACTGTGATTGTAGATGCTACAGGGGGAAAAAAACCCCAAAGTATTCATAATCATTATTATTTTGGGTAACGTTTCCCACTCAGCTAGACAATATCCCACTGAAAGTCTTCAGTGACACTTTCAGAGAAGATACTGCTGCTTTGATATCTCAGAAGTGCGCAGCAAGAGAAAATTGTTTTTAGAAGAAACCTTTTCAGGATTGCTGTCTTTAGCAGTGAACTCCGCAGTATGTGGCTTGCTGGATTAAGTTTATATAAAGCAAAATAATTTTGGTTTACTACCCTTCCAGATAATGTCTATTAAATGCAGATGAACCAAGCGAGCTGACCAAGTCCACCCCAGTTATATATTCCCCTCCTTTCACAGCTAGCCTTATGTCCCCATGATAGCAGATGATGTTCAATACTCTGTCCGCAGATGTGCTTCACCTTTCACTTGTAACTCCGCTGAAATACAATTTAACAAAAATACAGGACCATTTCGATAAACACCTCTAATAAAGCAGGCACGCTATGTCAGCTTCAAGCCCTTGGTACAGCCACATCCACTTCCTCAAGTGTTTTGAAGTCAGCACACGCCTTACCAGAAAAGTGCATCATGGATTTATAAACAGCGAGAACAAAACGTAAAAGAGTGCCTTGAAATGGAGGTGGGGGGCAGAGGGGAAAACGGGTATAAAATAACAAACATACATCCTGTTTCTTGTTGTAGAGTTTTGCCTCAGACTATCAATCAACTTTTCACCACTTCCTGCAACAGCAGGTCTACTATAAATCCTGCAGTAACTGACTGGGTTTCATTTCCTCTGCCAAACCTGCTAACCTGCAAGGCATGACACACTGACACTGGAGCAAGGAGCTGATAATGTAATACATGACTCCTGCGAGGCAGAAGTTAAAGTGCTTGTTCTCTCAGTTGAATGATTTTAAAGATCTTTATATTCTATTTCCCAGGGGGCATAATTACTCAGCATAACATAGACGCTTCAATTTTTTTTGCTCCTAAAGGAATTGGATTTAAAAGTGGGGGAAGGGAAATTCAACGCAGCTTCTTGCACATTTTACAGAGATGGCGCAACATTTAAAAGCTGAATTTGGAATAAAAGATATTAAACTTCCTTAGTTCAACCAACAGACTAGAAAACTAAGTGTTTCTCAGAAGTTACAGAAGCAACAGAGAACAATTTATATTTCTACGCTTTTAAAATCTAAAGCTAAGAATTAAACCACATTATCCTAGAGGCCTCCAATATAAACACAAGTACCAAATTTTGAAAAGCTGCTTAATAACACTATTCTAATTTGTCCTTTTTTGGTCATAGAGTTCCACTTTACTTTTGTCAAGAGCCTGCATTTTTCTTGAAAGGTTATGGAGGATTTAAGAAATTGCCAGGCTAATTGGGAACAAAGACAGTATCCTTCCCGCTCCATAGGTAAAAAGAAAGAAAAAGCAGCCAAGCGATACATCGAAAGGTTCGTGAAGCCTTGCAGGTAGGTGGCAACAGATTCCCCTGGCTTGCAGGGGACAGACCGCATTGGTGAGAGGGTGGTTTGCACACTGAGTCACAAGAGTTTATATCCCTTTAGAAAACATTTTGCTTTGCTTCTGAAACAGCCTCTTTCCTCCCTTCTAACTATAAGTACGTATGTGTGCACACATGCCCTCTCCCCCATAAGAATTGTTAGTAACATGAAAGTACAGTCCTTTTTCCTGTCCTACTGCCTGACTGTCCACAAGAAAACGACGAGCTCCAAAAGCTAAATGTGCACTGTGACAGAGCAAACTGGTTTGTACTTTTATATGCAGTTCCTTTTAATTTCATTGACAGCCATGAGCAACTAACTGTAGCACAACAATTCCTCTGGTGATACATCTTCAGCTCCAACTACCCCAGTCTCACCTACCCGTTTTACTATTGCCATTATAGATAGAACATCAATTTTGGAAGTCCCATTTGACCTCACATCTCTTCTATCACGTCTGTCACTGTTTCCCACTCCTATATGTATTTTTTGTCTTTTCCCTATTTCTGCTGTTCTAATTTTTCATGCGTGTTTTCCCGCTAGATACCCTCAGCCCTTGAAATCACTCCCTTAAAATCCTCTCCTCCTCTTTCACTATTCTCTTATAATGCAGTTAACACCTTCGATACAGGAACATGTCACATAACTGCACCAAGTATTAAGGAGATCTAAGGCACCACATACTTTGTGGCATTAATGAATACTTCACTGTGCTGCAGATTATAATGCCAAGTGTTAGGGAAGAAAACACACAGTGATACACTAATTTGACTCAGCACACATTGTGTTACAGAATTAGATGCGGTATTACTGACAGATAAAAGAATGGCTTCTCTAAAGCAACAGTTTGATTACTCTATACACAAATGCATTTTTATCAATGAGCTCAAAGAGAATGAATGAAACGGCTGGTGCCTGCCAGCTACAGACCATCACCTGTCCTGCTGGACAACTGGAAAACTGCAAAAAGCATTCTTGCTCTGAAAACCTCGTGTTAATTCCTTCTGAGTGATCAAAACACAGTACAAAATAATGATAATAACTGATTTCATAAAAAAACTGTGGCTTCAAGTTTCAAAGTTAGTCCTTTTTCCACAAAGTTTTGATAGAACTACTGAGAGAGGACATGCTTTTTATCCTTACAATAGGTAACAGAAAAAAGTGCCATTAATTAAACAGCCTGCTCTTCCCTTCTAACAGTGACAGCACAAACGGATACTCTGCTTGGATGAGTAAAGGCCTGCAAAAGGCCAACAATTCCATCGATCCTCTTAACCTCTACAGCTGCCCTCCCCAGCTCTCACACAGTGGTCCCGTGGAGCAGTGTGACTGCCAACATCGCGCACAAGGACACAGTCCGTGCAGTGCCAACCCGCACGCTTCAGGAAAGGGGAACGAGTGGGGACTTCACACCCTGCACAACCTTCCTTCTGTCTGCACCAGCAATGCCCCAGAGATCACACTAGGCCAACCACAATAAAAATCTTCTAATAAATCATTAAAAAACCCTAGAAGATTATTTTATTATTTTTTTAGCCCTTAGGCACATCAGGAATTTGATTTAAACAACATGAAAAAGTTTTTCAGTTGGCCAGATTTCTTAGTAAGCTGAATGTTTCCTCCCAACTTTCACATTGGTTATCAGGTCTCCTCCAGAAAAAAAAAAAAGGACATGGAGCTCTATGGAGCTCACCATTTCAACACAAGTAACAGAAACTCAAACTGTCACACTCTTGACAAATTTATATGTAAAAGCAGAAAACTCTACTCCCCAACTTTCCAACTTTCTATTAAAAGAAAAAAAAAAAAAGAGCATTTGAACAGTGGGTTTCGGTTTTTTCCCCTGCCTCTGTGCGAGGGACTAACAGAATGACAATTAGCTATGAGTCCTTCTTGTTTAAGGCAATTATCTAATTTCAAAGAGAACTCAGTTTCAGGAGTGCATTTCACATCACCCTTAAGAAAAGGTGGCTGCAGTCCCTGGACAAAAATCAAGGCAAACAGCATAAAAATCTGAGCAGGGAAGAGCTTTCAATGGGAGACTGTGGGTCTCTGAGCTAATGATTTCCCTAGCTGAAAGATAAGCAACCATTCAGGAAACGTAAAATGAGGCACCAGAAATGAAATATCGTGTATTAGACACTTGCAGTAAACAGGTCCTGCTGTTTCGAAAGTCTTTTGAGTAGTGTTTTAGAGATTAGACAGCAAATACTTTAATTTTTCAAGTATGATTAATGGAATCGCATGATTGCGTTAAGACACGCTCATTCAGTATGCACATTTGCGGTAATGATATCTTATTATTATGGTAATAGTGTTCTTACATAAACACGCATAATAGGCTTTAAAGGTGCTACACATGATAATTATTAGTTATCAAGATGTCAGTTGCTTAAGGAAAACGTTTAATTACAGGTTAAACTGATCAGATGCATGTTTTGTTTAATGTATAGCTTTGAGGAACAGGTAACAACAGAGGCATCTCAGGTCTTGTCCATGTAGTCTGGAATTGTAATTTCAAGACAGAACTACTGCAATCCTTGTCTAGGCAGCAGGAGAGTTTCTCCATGCACTAGAACGAAAAAAACCCACCAACATCTTGTTCCACAGGTCTCAAATTATAAAAGAACAAATCTGGAATGAAAAGAAAAATCAAAGGAGATTTAGCACATAAAGGGCGATGGCTAAAACAAGGGGAAAAAAATAATTATAGCAACAGGAAAGGAAATCATTACAGGTTCACAGCAAAGCCCACCTGTGGCAGCACGAAGGGAAGAGATGGTGATGGGACTGGCTGCAATGCTGAGACACAAGCAGCAGCCAGGTGGGTGGGAGGCAGGACACAACTCCTCCAGTCAAACACCAGTGCTCCTATGAGCTCTGGTCCTACCTTCTTTCGTTCCAAGGAGTGAACAGGGCACCAGGATCTGATCAATAGCTGTTATCTCCAGAACAAAGTGCTACTAGAAAAAGGTCCCATAGCAGACATACATTAGGGATTTGATTGTTTCCAAGGAAAATTCATTTTTCCTTCCAGTTTGTGTTAAAAGTCAATCTAGCCACAGAAAGTAAAACATAAATACAGGACTTGGATACATTCAGCCACAAAATCCTCTAACTTTTCCCAAGTGTTAAAATAAAAATAGGTAATTATGCTTCTGTATACTACGTCCAACTAGAAATAGCAGTACAAAAGAAAAAGGTTTAAAGAAAAAGTGTTAATGGGCCAGGCCTTTCCATCTGCCTGGTACTCACCTTATATCCAACTCTCCTGCCTTAGCAGTTAATGTTAAAAACTAAAACCAAACCAAAACACACCACAACAAAAACAAACAACTTGGAGAACTTGAAAATATGAAAATCTAGATTCTGCCCCTCATTCTGTATGACGGGCAGCACTGCATACTTTATCGCAGCATGGAAGTTACACATCTAAAACACTGCAGAGTATTTGCAAACATGGGAGTAAATAGTCAAACTGGCAGTGCAGCCTTTCGAAGCAGGAGTGAGTAACATGTCACTGTGGAATGAAGAGGGACTTTTCTTGTACCGGCACAAGCTCTAGCTTGCTTTTTGTAAACATTAGAAAGATTATTTCTACTGCCTCGTAAGTTTGGCTTTGATTTCACAGATGTACACAAACATCTACTTTTCTGAAGTACATAGTGTAAACTAGGTGTAAGACATGGCAAGACACAACTGTAAGGCAACAGCATTTTCTTATTACCTACCCCTGCTCCACCACGATCAAGTCAGGTGCAATGCACAAGTGCTGTCACGGCAGACTGAGCTATTCTTGCCCAAGCACAACAGAAAATCAACAAAGCATGGGTAACTACAGCAAAAATATTAACAGCAGCTTTGGTTACCAGCCTGGTGTTTGAATGTGACCTAACTGGTCTTGGAACCAAGCTGGAACCTAACTAATCTTGGAACCAACCAGAGTCTTGTTATGTTGTTCAAATGTGGTGAGGGCCTATTCACCATGCTACAATGGCAATCAGTCCTCCATGGTAGCAATGCTCTAACTAGGCTCTACAGGGCTGACAAGCCCTGTTTTAGATGTAAACCACTGTACATTAATTATCTTCAAGCCTTACAGGCAAGATAAACAAGTCTCAGAGAAACAGTTGATCCTTCAAGCGCAGACGTGCCTTTGCGGTGTCATAGGTTCCACCAATTACAAAAAAGGGCCCGTCTCATCGCCAAGCAGCCACCTCCCCCCCAGCCTCGCATCCACCCCCTCTACAATTCCTTCAGATGCATTCACATACAAACAAGCAGCGTGCTGTGCCAGTCAGCAGGGCTGACAATAGACAGAGGACAGGTATTTCACTTATCTCCACTTACTAGGAGCTCGGGACACACCGGATCCATCTAACAGTAAAGCTGCTGCATTAAGCAAAAGGCTTTCTCTCTGCTGGATCGCGAGGTATTCCCAACTGCCTTACTGTTACACATTTACTGTATGAGAAGCTACCACAATTAAGGAGAAAGCATCAGCCTATATTTAAACTACCTTTCTCAACACGGCCCGGCAAAACTCAAGACTTAGGAGAGAGTTTCACCGACACCTTCTTTCTTAGATAAAACAGATGACAAGCAATGCAACCAGCCAAAAAGTATAACCGCTTTAAATGTGTTCCAAATTACATACCTGGCAGCGTTGCTTACAATTTCCCACAATTATTTTTTTAGCCAGAGGCATTGTAAGTATTAAGGCAATCCTAGAGTTAATATTATCTCAGACATCACCAGATATTATCCCACAGTAGAGCCTCAGCAGTTTAGATACAGAGGATGCATAAATTTAGTATCTGCAAGACACTGAAATGTCAGTTAAACCGTAAGGGATAATGAAATCTTCTGCCTGGCTGAGGACAGGCTGCAATAGGACCTAACTAACGTTTCTGCATGGACTGTCACTGGTGGACAAAAGGGCACCTGCATAAGGGCCAGACTCTCCAGGCCCTTCAGATCATCTTATTCTTCTCCTGCCCAGAGTGGTTCTCGGTGGAATCCATCCACCACTGTCTTCCAGCCCAGGCCTTATCTGTCCAGACACAAGGGGTATGAAGAGACATTGTTCAACGTTCAGTCCCTTAATAATGCCAACATTAACTTCCTACAGGAACTCTGTCATGATCTTGATGAAAATTAATATCCCCGTGGCACTAAGTACGTACTGCTTAAGCTTCCTTGAAGCAGAAGGCTCAACAAGTTACAGCCAAATATGATATCAAAAGATAAGAAAGTTCTTACAAGAATGACACAGCTGACAAAGCGTACAACTATTCTTACATATACTTCAGAAGAAAATAAATTGTTCTTCAATCTAAAATTCAGATGTCAGTTCTTATCTGGTCCTGCACAGATGCTTGGGCAACAAAACTGGTGATATTTGGGAAAGCTGATAATTGAGCTCACCCTGTTAGGTCACACCCTAAGTCCTTGCAACAGCATATTCTGACACCCAGAGGTGGAAAATGAAGTGGGACACACACATGTAACTCTTCAATTACCCTAAAATATCTTTAACTTTGGGGCTTTAGACCAACAGTAAGTTGCCCTTCTGCAAGAAGCATGCAAACCAAACATTCCTCCACACTTGACATACAGTATCAACCAGCTAGAAAGAAAAAAATAAGAGAATGATTTAATTCTTCTGATACAGAATTGAAAGACAATTTGATTTTAATAAAATATTCAAGAGATAAAAGATCCTAGGTTTGATCAACCCCGACTGGTGAAACATAGAAGGGATAACAATGATGGATGGCATTGAATGCAAAAGCAGACTTCATTAATGTACAAACACCTGAAGTAAACGTGCACAAAAAAGCATAAATGGTCAAAAAATGAGATTAGATGACAAAAAACTCCTCCAGTTCAGGAAAAGAATCCTCACAAATGGACAGTTAGCTGCAACAATAAGAAACTCATCACACTAAACACAACATCCATTTGCTTAAACGACTCTGTTAAAAAGTCATGGGTTACAAATGAACATGAGCCTCAGAATCTGCCTGGAGATAAGAGACTCAATTACACCTTTTAGCATGAGTTTTATACGAGATACCATATTTCACAATTTTTTATTTCACTTTCAAGGTTATTCCTAATGAGTGCTTCAAGTTATACACTAGTCAATGACCTCCAACCATAGTGAGAGAGTTTGAAAAAGCAAGCTCAGAAACAGTGAACAAAAATACTCCAAATTAAGTTCTAAAAGAAATTCATAGCAGAAAGCCTGTAGTTTTGGTAAATGTTAACAGAGAGTGACAACCACTTCACTTATCTGTACGCTCTGTTGCATTACAGACTACAACAATGGACGTAACTTTACACTTTTCATTGCAAAGTACCTTTACACCCCTTCACCCCAATCCCCCACAAGCTTGGGGAAACTATTCAGAGAGTTTCTCATCCAGCTCTGGGAACCATTCCCTACAGTGAAACATGGCCTAAAAGTCAATAAAGCATACCAATATTACCGTGAAGTTTGAGGGATGAAGTGGAAAAGAATATACACACAGCACCTGAACCACAGGGCAACCCTTCCACAGAAACATGGAAGCAAAAGGCCCTCATTCAGAACAGCACAGATTATACTCTTTTATACTTGTGCCATGCACAGAAAATACCATAGGTTCCAAACGAACAGAAAAATCTAAAACCTTTTTCACATCCCTTTTCAAAATGGCACCTCTACCCACAGAATTCCTTATTGTGTCAGCTAAACAGAAAGACAAATACGCAACCTTTGCTAAATCACCTTCCAGCCTTTTTGAGCTGGTTAGGCACCGAAACCCCACCTGGCCTACGAGATCTGAAAGACTCACCGAATAGGTAGCACAGGCAGCGAGATAAACACAAACAGAACCATTCAGCAGTTTCGTGCGTTTAGTTTATTACACATTTTTATCCTAAGAGTCAGAACCAATAAATAACTCCATTAAAATCTCATTAGCTCTGATCAACGAGTATGGAAGATAATATAAGAACAAAGCTGAATTTAATGTGTTAGTGAAGGAGCAACAAGACCATTTTCTTCAGGATTCAGGTAAAAATTAACCTACACTTTAATCTTCCGCATTATCTGCAGCAAAAGACAGGTAAGCGTAAACACAACAGAAACAACGCAACATTTGTTCACATGATTTAGTATTAAATTAACCACTGTCTTCATAGGAAAGAAACAAGCCATCTCCACAAGCCAGCACTAAAGACTGCTTAATTTTTACACCTCCTAATGAAAACCGAGCTGCTAAAATAAAGTGTGCTCAGTCCATTCAAGGTATTTCATGCAATTGCACAAAAGAATTCATCCTTTTCATTTCTCAAGAGGATGGATTCTGAATTTTAGCCTAAATAACTTAGGTTTACACAGTTATACTGTCCATGTCTACACTTACTTGTTAATTATTTCCTTGCTAACAACCCTTGGAAATACCAGGCAACTTCACTCAAATTTAAGAGCAACCAGCAGTTAAGAAAGATCTTTAAATTCATATATATATATATATCACGCAAATGAACAAAGGTAGATCAAAAATAATGACCCTCAGGAGCAAAGGCTGGCAGAACACAGCTTGGTAGGAGGTCGCGGCATGCACGTTCCAACCAGCTGATCAGTGCTAAGACCAGCTATTGCTGCCTCTTGCCTGCTTAAGGTGTCAAAGGATGTGGCGAAGAGTTTAGGGCACAGGGCTCGGGTTTGCAGGAAGTTTATAGGATCTTTTTTTCTCCCCCTCTCTCCCTTGTACACATCAAAGCAGAGACTGGAAAAGTGTTTGCTGCACACCAAATCTTTACCTTAAATATAGGAAAACCACACTATAAAAAAAGGGAGCACTGGTTTCGAAAAGGAGTCTGGAAAATACATCTCCCTGTAAGCAAGATGCCACCACTTCAAGTTGACAGGATTAAAAAAGCCCAGTAATCCAGCATAGAGAGACTACTTTTGACAAGAAAAACTCACCACTTATCTTCAGGTGACAGAAAGCAGTCCTGCGCCATAAAACAATGGATGATGTGGAAGAATCCAATGGGTTTAAGAGGAACATAAAATGCTTTCATCTTGAAATTCTGGCTTTCAAAGGGCATTACATGAATTCTGATGCTAAGTGATATACTTACACCGCAATCCAACTTGCAGTCTTGTAAACATGAACTGCTATCTACATAGCTTAAAGTATTACAGTTTGTTAACCATAAATCAAATACAAAAGCACAGCACCATCATTCAATTTAAGTGACTTCTTTTATGTTAATAAGTCTGAGTATTTCAAGTGACTTTCCCTCCATATTTATTCTGAAATTTTACAGTGCTTCTTTCATAATGAATCTAAATACTGCATGAGCTGAACTTCGCATTTATAAATATTTAAAAAAAAGATGAAGCTTTCCAATATAACATCTTACTTTCATTACTTGGTCTTTTTGATAAGTTGAAACCAAACATATCATGGATTATAAAGAAAATCAAGTACAGCTTACTATGAAAATATTCAGAAGAGAAAACAGACTTAGAATCAATACTGGACTATAAAAAGAAACTCAACAGTATGTATATGTTCTAAGAATACTTTGAGCTTAGAAGCAGCTCAGTGTTGTCAAAATAGCTTCAGTAAGTTGCAGCCAATCCAAACATCTAACAACAGCACAGCTTCCAAAGTTGTGTATGATAAATACAAATAACGAAAGATGAATAGATAACTCACCACAAAACAGACACAGAGAAAGGAACAGATTTTATAATGCGATAGTAAGTATTGGCTGCACTACAGAAATGGAACGCTGACAGCTTTTCAACGTTAGCCTTGTCTTGCTGAAACTGCTTAACTGCCATTGCCTAGAACGTGGTCTTCACCCTCACCACTGGTGGTCTAGGAGACAGCACTCCTAGCACTGTAAATCACACAGTTTATACTACAATAAGGGAACGAATGGTACTCACACAAAGCAGTGCAGATGATGTCAGGATAATGCTAGTAAAGTCACGTATTACAAAAACAGCAGCGACAACGGACAGGTTTAAAGGCACAATTACAAACAGATTACTCCAACATGATCCTGCCCCGTTACAACGGAATTTATCCACCAAACAACGAAAGTCCTAGTGAGGTCAATCAGAGTTTTAACTTTGAGACTGCTCCATTGCTTCTAATGACACCCATAATACTAGAAGGAAACCAAAACCCGTAGTCTCCCCACTCACAGTCCATGCTCAACTCATCCAATCTAAACATAAAAGGACACCAAATCTGAGCATCTTGCAAATTCCTGGCAAGGGCCCAAACTGAACAGTCTGCTCCCATCTTCTTCCCCTAGAACCTGCTGTGTTCACAGGGCACCTGGTATCTCATGCTTTAAAGCATGATCGTGCCTCTTATGAACAATAATAATAAATAATAATACTACCACCACACCCCACTGAACTGGCTGTAGGAAAACTTGCAGGCCATGCATGCAGCCTCATGTAGCTGGCCCACTCTGTGCAGTTCTTGCAGAAAGGAGTCCCAGGAATAGTGGGGAGTGGGGGTTAGGCCACTGACTAAATTATCATCTCATTCAGTATTTTTTTCTTTCTCATTCTACCTCTGTTCTGTCTTGAGATTTAAGAGGCAATCACTGCAAGGAGTAGGTGGAAGAGACCAAGGTAGCTACTGACAAGGCTGGAACAAAACAGGAAGACATTATCAGCCTGCAGATCGGCTTCCCACTTTGATCACAGCTGCACACTCCACCTGCTTAGAAAGGCAACAACTACACAAGCTCATCCTTTCCCGAGTCAAAACTGAAGAAGAGTCAGCTGAGATGTGCTGACTGAAAAGACATGACACAGATCGCTGACCCTTCTGTAGGCAGATAGGAACTGCCTCCCAACAACTTTGGAAAATCAAAGCAGTAGCCTGAGGGGGGGGGGAAAAAATTGCTTTCTTCTTTGCCTTCTCTACCCACAGCAAGGTGCATTCAGACACAGCCTGAAGGAATATGAGCTATAGAAAAGTGATGGAACAAATAGAAAAAAAAAAAACCAACAGAGGAAAAGGAGAGGAAAAACATCAAGGGAAACTGCAGCTAGCAGCTGGGAGGAGAGATTAAATCCCTTGTTAAAAACCCATGTTTTACAGGGCTTGCTAAAACATATATAAAGGGGAATTTCTGGTATTATACTCACCTGTCTATCACACTTTTCAGCCTTCAGGGCAAACAGTGTCTTGCTATAAGCCTCTTAAGTCAGTATATTACATTACTCGGGTATTGTTATTTACAAAGTGCTCTATGCGCACCTACTGCTTTACAGGCAATTGAAGTGACAGCTCAGGCCTTAAATAAGATGCAACATTTAATGAGAGGCATGGCAGCCCAAGATGACAGTAAACAAAAAGAAACGGTATTAAAAACATGCATCAAAACAGTGAGAGAGAAGACATATATAATGCGCTTGCAAATTATTAGTTACTATTTTTAAATCAAAGAACTGTGATCTAAGGATTAAGAGCAGATGACTTGGGATGAAAATAAATAAATCTGGGTTCCCTATCAAATTCAAGCACCAACAGTCAACATACTCTTTGATAATTGGCAAACCCTTATCTAAGTTCTAAGGAAAATGATAGCATTTCCTCTTGTAAGAGCTAGAAAAGGCTGTTTCAGTAGCATCACAAATTGTGCAGGTTCTCAAATACTTTCTGCACCAGACCCACAGCTAATGTTTGAACCACAAGGTATTTTGAGCCATGCGATCTTGATGGAAACACATAAAACAGTACAGAATTACCCAACAACCCAGGGAGAATGAGCCAACTCGTAATTACTCTTCACTAGGAAAATGTGAAAACTTATTGCTGTCTGAATTTTTCCTGTTTCCTGTTAAACTAGATGGATTTTATTTGTAATTCTTTTTTGTTATATGGCTAAAAACCGCAATCTCTGTCCCATTGTACTTGGAGACAAGTCTAAATCAATCTTTAAATTTCTTACCAATGAACTGCTGAGTTTATTCAGTCGCATGACATAGGTCATTCAGACACATACATTCATGTAACATTTTTTCCCCTAATTCTCTCCATTTTTCAACATCTTCTTGAATAGACACCAGAATTAGTCTGTGTTTTAGCACAGTCTCACAAATGATGCATTCTGAGGTCATGCCATTTACTTCTCCTAAATGATACTACTCTGCTTCTTCAGCTGAAGATTGCACTCACCCTCTTCCCTCCTCAGAGATGAATAGGTGCTCAGGTTCGAACTGTTCTCAAGCATGACCCAACCTGGACCCACTGCCTTCAACTGTCTTACATTCTCCAAGCTGTAACTACGATCTACAATTTTTCATTGTGAATGTAGCATCTTATAGGTGATTGTATTAAAATGCATGTTGTTCAAGTAAGCACATGTTGTCAATCTGGGTCAGTCTGTGCAATTTATTTTCTACCTTTAAATAACACCTAATGTCACCAGAATTTTTTATCTAAAAAAGACACACTGTGTTTTCTTGGAGACTGTTAAAGATACTGGACAGTACTCTGACAAAAGCTCTGAAAATAAGGGATGATCTTAACTCTATAAAGCAAAAAAAAAAACAATCTGTCTTTTCCCAGTTTGGGAGTGGGTTTTCTCCCCATTTTCCAGTATTTCTTAGAACACTGGCATATTAGTAACTCCTATGGTTGGTGGTATGTAAACTGAAATATAAATAAATTGAGCCCCAGAGAGACTATCTGAAGTTGCCAACGTCGTTATTGGTAAGAGCTTGAAACCCAACTGGGATATCGGGAAGTTAATTCACCACTACAGGTCAGTACTACAGCAAGTCATCACAGGACAACAGGGGTGAAGCCTATGTAACCAGATAAAACACAACTTTCTTACTGTGTTCCTGGAAAAAGTGTGATCACAAGCAGCACCAAGGTTTTTTGGTTTACCCCTTGTACCTGTATGGCTCTTATTAAGCTGAAACAGCAAAGGAAAAAATTATCCTTCAAATTAACAAATCTCCAAAGTCCAACATGTTGTTTTGTTTTACAGTGGGCTGGAGGGCAGGAAATTAAGTGGCTTCAGTGTATCCTAAACAACAATATCATTGAAGAAAGGTAGGGAAAAATATAGTCCTTTAACTACAGCATAGATCAAAAGAAGGGATTTTGCAATGGTGACACTGGAGTTGTTACACCATTTGATAAATAATGTAACTGGCTACATCAGAACATATACTAAAAGCATATGCTGATGCCAAGACTGCTTTCAAAGCAGCAACATGAAAGCCATTTGGCTTTTCTCTGCTCACCCAGTTTGAATACTAGAGTTTTTATCAAACCTGAAATTAACACAGCCTTCACTAAGCTAGGGTTAACACGGGCGGCAACAAAGGTAAAGTGAAACCTAAACTACAGTCAAAGCAGGTACAGTTGGCCCGTGAAACTGCAACGCACCTAAATTCCAATACTATGAGGTGTATTCTTCCTAAGGTCTTCACTGTATGAAGTGCTTTAAACAGGCTCTGCAAACTGGTTTAATCCCACAGAGCCAAGAAGTAGGATTTTCATCCAGAATATATTAGTGTTTTGTTCTGCTGAATCCAAGAGGTTAACAGCTGAAAATTAGCATATTCCTCTAACATTGAGAATCCTTTAAAGCACTGATTAATTTTTCTTACCTGTTATTCCCTCCTCCTTCCATTACAGATGGAAAATTCAGTAAACTAACATGTTAGAAATACACCTTTTATGATAATTTTGTCCTGAATCCTCCTATCTGAACTTAATGTTTTCATAGTAGAGGTGCACAGTCAACAAGAGTTACTCTATTCACCCCTCATGTAGCAACACAGTGGAGTTTCAGAGGTTAGTTGAGTCATTCCTAGGAACATGGCAACTACACAAAGAGCAAGTAAGACTTCATCAATATCAACCCTACATGCAACAAACAAGCAAGACCAAAAGATTTTTAAAAGCCTGTTTTTCCTCCATTCAAGTATTTTGAGTTTCACAAAGTCTTAAACCACTAAAGAAAACAAAAATGCCAAGAAGAAACAGCTGCAAAAATGGCACAATCAGAATAGTTTCCACATAGTTTGAAATACTTTTCAAAGTTTTCTAGATCTTGGCAAATAACAGGGTAAAGTTTTCTAAGTCTACAGATGGATGATCAGTTTCACAAATAATTTTAACCTACAACCGGAGCATATCTTAAAATCTTATTTACATTCATCTGAAGATCATAATATTTGACTCTACAAGCTTAAATATGCTATATGTTACAAAACATTTTCCCAAATCTAGCAAAAGCTGAAGCTAATCCTTTCAGGAAGGCTGTCATACATGATCTGTACTCAAATGCTTTTAGCCCCTACAAGCAAGTACAGCATAGGACATGGTGGTACGTGTAGCAAAGCACAAGGAAAATAAGTAAGATGCTCTATAGAGGAGAGAAATTAATGGAAATTAATAGCAGACCTATACAACTATGCAAATACTGCTACAGACTGAAGAGAGGCTGTTGAAGAGTCAGTGTGGGACAGTGTCTTGAAACGGGCACAACAGTCAAACTATCAGCACTACTCTGATTACCAAATGTATGCTTTGAAAAAAGTGTCAGTAGGCTGTCCTATACACTCAAACTTGCTCTTCTCTGCAAATATAAAGATGTGATGACTTGTAAAATAAATATTTAAGCCAGTTAAAGCCAAGAAAAAAGTCAGAGTGAACATAAAGTAATCTTCCCTCTAGCAAACTTTAACCAATGCAGTTGACTGATACTATGATGCTAAGCTTGAGTTCCTTACTTCTTGTGCACCTTAAGACCTGATGCAACATAGGCAGTAAAGATCCTAAATCTCACGGACTGTTTTTTTCCTGAAAGACTTGGGCTCCTTAATGCCTTTGTAACATAAGGCCTTAACACTTCAGGCCCACACTACACTATAATGATTAAAACGGTAATTTGGAAAAACCTAGGGAAAATAAAAGGAGGGCTGAACAATCACAGTCAGTCTCATCACCTCAATGACATGCTGTGAATGTAATTAATCCTACATTTATTTAGAGAACTTCACACCCTACACATAAAGCAGCAACTCCCTGCTGGCTTCAGACTACGTAATTATGTTGTAACAACAACTAGGCTTCGATTATAACAAAGATGAAAAGGAAAACAGACCTATGAAACTAGCCTATCTTTTAGGGTATATCTCACTGCAAATCAAGAGAAGCAAATATAACACGCATAGGAATATCTGAGTTAGCTTTAATTTAGTTAGCTCCAATAAAGATAGCAGCTTCTACTCAGACAGTGTAAATGCCAGCAGTAAATCCTGTTTTTTAATCTAAAGCAAATACTCTATGCTTGAACTGGCATGTTACACCTGCAGTCACCAAAATTAGCAAAGTCGCATTTGTTTTAGGTGTATGTGTTCCGCAACATGAAAGTGCAACTAGAGAGCACGCATACATTAAAGCAACATATATATACCAGTATAACAAAACAAGTTGCAGCTACAGTTCCAGAGGGGACACAGCCCACGTCTCTTAACATACTGTTCTCCTTTACTGAAGCTACTACAATATACAAATAACGAATGTATTTTTTATGTTATCAAACACCTTATTCTCCCACATTCCTCATAGCCATAAACAACTTTAGCTGTATACAACTTTAAGTGCGTAAGTGTACTAACCCCTGGAAAGCTGCCAGGAACACTAACAGCTCCACCTCCAATTCAGGAACACAGAAAACATACATTTACGAAGTGGTACACGTTTTAAAACTAAACATGTATTTAAACATTAGGTAAAAATATTTTAAATTGGCATGGGCTCAGTTGTTCTCCTGCACAGGGCTGCAGAACAGCGTGCACTTAACTGCCTGCCTGCACAAGGACTCATAGGAAGTTGCTCGGCCTTCCACCTAGCCACTCATGCTACGGCCAGCAGGCATCACGCAGCCGAGCTACAAGGCACAAATGTACAACGGTGGACAAAGACCAATGTGAAGAGAGACTGGCACAAAGGGGAATACAAAACGCTGGAGAAAGACATCAGGCTACACAAAGGAACCTCAGCAAGGCAAGAGCCAGTGGGTAAACTACTCTGACTTCTATAAAGGACACAACTCCTGTGGGGTCACAGACACATAACTCCCCCTCGGCAGAAGGGAAAAAACTCTCCTGCAACAAACCCACACCTAGATTCCTCTGATCTCAGCAGCCTGTATTGCAGTTATCAGACAACCAGTGGTTTCCCCAAAGCTCCTTCCCTCCCTCATCTCATTCTGCTCAGAGTAAGGTGTGAAAGACGGAGAAAAGCTCAGACTTAAAATACAATTTCAGTTATAACTTCATCTTGGAGAGGCTGCCATATGTAACATAGTGGTTTGTAAAAGCTCTGACCTAAAGAAAAAAAAAGCATGCAAACCAGACAAATTAAATTTAATTTTATTATGGAAATGAAAGTAATAACAGAAGTGACAGCAGGGTGGATGATAAGCTCACTTAGCAGGGGGATCAAATGAAGTGATGACATGTCATTATGACCTCAGGGGTTAAAGATGCAATTTTCCATCTGGCTGCATCTGGCTTTTCAACATAAATGTTGACACCACCTGCCGAGATTTACTACAAGCTGCCCCCATAGGTCTTTGTCTAGCTTTGTTACCCAGGTTAACATTTACTTTTCCCTCTTTCTCTCGCAAGTTCTGCTGAGCTCCCTTTCTTCAAAACCTAACAAACAAAGGATTTTACATGCCACTTTACACAATGTATCAAATTATTAATAGTAACTTCACAAACAGCTCACAGAGAAATACTAGAAACCTAGAAAGCAGGTAAAACTAGCTTTAAGATTGCAAACAGGAAGACGAAGTTTCAGCTACACTTGCTAAGATCTTGCATTGTCTAAGACTTCTAGGAATCTACTTTTCTTTTAATAACAGGTACCCAAATGAAATAATTTATCTGAAAAAAATTAAAGAAGAACCAGATTGTACTCACCACATTGACTATTGGCCACCTGCATGTGTTTTATTCAACAGCTTAATAATTTCCAATTCCAGATACATTGTGTTTAAAATAAATCAACTTTTGTCAGCCCAGTGGCACATTCACTTTTTCATCTAATTTACCCAGAATCAAACTACAACCTCGAACCAAATTTGTAATCAGCTATTGACACGCTGCTGGTATAAGATTTTTGTTTCCACGATGAATTTTTAAAAGCTAGTACCTACAGTGGTGTTGCAGTCTGAGGGGCTTGGTCTGGGAACAGGACTGTATGCTTATTACCACTTGATACATCCATTACATTTTTGCCTGTGCCAAACTCTTCTTTAAACCTACAGCTCCCAGACTTTTTTCTGCCAGTACAGGTGAGCTAAAAATTTTGCTTCCAGCTGTTTTTAAAGTGCACAGATTCTTCACTAAAAAGAACCTACAGTCTGTTTTAACTGTTTAAACAAAGAGGCCCCAGCCTCCACGAGAACTTGGTTATATACAAGCGAAAGAGCTGAAGAAAAGAAAAACTCTCCACAGATTTTTGAGAGCGCCCTGGCACTACAGCTATGAAAAGAAAGGAGAAAATGGAGACACAGAAAGTTAATGAGGCTTGCATGGAACAAAGAATAGCTAAGAAACAAAATGGAAAAAGTATCCAGACTGATCGAGCATGCAAATAAATTCACTGAAAGACTATCGCAAAAATACCTATAAATATCTTCCCACTCCCAAAACTCTTTCATCACAAAGAGGGATGTTATGGGACAGAAGATGTACCACGCTCCTCTCCAAACAGGGACCTGGGAACCCTTGTTCTTAACAGACAAGTCACACCCCATTTCTTTATCTGTGAAGGTATTTTCCCAATGACAAGTTAACTTTGTTGTTCCTTTCAACATAAGGGAAAAAACAAAAGCCTTCCTGTTTACTTCACACATGGTTAACTTCAAGCACGTGCTTCATTGGTAAACTGAAAGGGAGTGACTTAAGTATATGCTTAAATGTTTTCCTGATTCAGACCCTAAAACTAGGAATGGTTTTTGCAGTTCCTCTTTCTCTTGTTCTCCTAATGACAGACAACTATTGTGCCATGTCATTATGACAATAAGATAGCTTAATTGCTCTCTTTCCAGAAGCTGTCAGTTCTGCTTAACTGGAACATAATGTATGCATCTGGGAGTAAATGTGTTAATATATCAGTCGCTTATATCTACCATACATTTTCCTCTGCTGTATTTTAAGAAAGCCCTGGGCTTTTTGACTGACTTGCTAGACTGATATGGGCCGCTCTGATATTACTGTCTTATGACTCATTTCTTCATGAAAGATGCATGAAATAACTTTCTCCTTCTTAATTTACTGCATTTTCTCAACTCAACTTCAACCCGAATATGAATTTCCCCATACTTGTATTTAAGGCCTCCTCAAAAAATTACAGTGTATAATAAACTGGTTGTTCCTGTAACTCACTGGGATTGATGAATCAAAATGTTTGGAAACACCTGTGGTTACTTTAGAATCACAGACTGGTCTGGGTTAGAAGGGACCTCAAGGATCATCTAGTGCCACCCCCTTGCCATGGGCAGGAACCCCCCCCACCAGCCCAGGCTGCCCAAAGCCCCATCCAACCTGGCCTTGGGCACTGCCAGGGAGCCAGGGGCAGCCACAGCTTCTCTGGGCACCCTGTGCCAGGGCCTCAGCACCCTCACAGGGAAGAGTTTCTTTCTCATGTCTAATCAAAATCTCCCCTTCTTCAGCTTACGACCATTCCCCCTTCTCCTATCACTACATGCCCTTGTAAGCAGTCCCTCTCTCCAGCTCTCGGAATATTTTGTGCATTGTTACCTATAGGAACAGACACTGAAAGTATACAGAGAAGAGCAAGAATCAACAATATCAACAACATACAATAAGCAGCTATGAACCAAAGGCCTTTAATTCTCTAAGAATACTGGTAAGGTCACCCAAATATACAGCCGGTGCAAACTGGCTCAATTGTCTTTCATATTCCTCTTTCTGATCATGAGTGTTACCAAGTTCCCTGTACATCCCCTCACTGCTTCTTGTGTCTTGTGCACTTAAGTTCTTTGTTCTCCCACAGTCTCTCATTAAATTGTGAACTGGAATGCAAAGACTATTTTTAACCACTGTTTTATGAGTCTATATATTGCTATATTAACAAATATGACAATGGCATTTTTTGTGTTTATACTAGTAATGCCTTCCTTTTCAGAGGAATATTACTTGCGACTCATACACGTACTTTTGTGGGCCTTCAGAGAAGGCTGTGAAGACATAAAAAGGGAGGGCGAAAAAACAAAAGTTGCATGAAAAATAAATCTGACAAGAACAATGTAAAGCTTAGTAAGATTTGCACTGCAGCTTTCTTTGTTCATTTAATCCATTTCTCGCTGTTTTCCTACCAACACTTTTGTTTTTAAACCACTAAAGCATGCTGATACTTCTAACCAGTCTGGTTGCAAAGTTCCCAAGACTGGAGATAAGCCAAGCCACGCTGACTCCACCGAAAGAACACAGGTGAGAGATAGAAGTGCTGAAGTGTAGGGACTTTGCCTGGAAGCAGCAGAGTCACTGTTTCCTCTCAAATGAAGTGAAGCCAAAGCATACTGCCAGGGAGAGAACTGGCAAGCAGCTACAGGGGCGAGAGTACACAGTGCACAGATTTGTGACAGTTATTCTGGTGTTAATAATCAATTAGTACAACTGCTACAGTCTATAAATCAACTGTTCCATGCAGATGTAAATGGTTTGCATGGGCACCTGACCAGAATTGAAAGTTGTCAATTCTACTAGAAGTTACAAATTCAGTTGTGAACTAGGAATTGTTTCCAATGTTTTTCCTAATGTTGCATAAGTGCTATATAAAAAATTTTTTTCCTAAAAAAGATCACAATAGCCAGAAGCTGTTCCCCCCAAAAAAACCATTAATATATTAATGAAAATTCCCATTTTTATTTAAAATGCGATTCCCCTCTCCCTTCTCCAAACGCATCACTAGATAAAAAAACACACTGAATGTCTTTGCTTATGTAGTAAGAACAGCTGGATAGCCGAGGTTACTAAACAAAAAAGACTCATCACATTTCCATTTATAGGAGATAGCATTTCTTTTGATTTTACTGATACTTGTTCATAGATGAAGTATGCTAAAAACATTTCCCACATCAATAACTACTTAAGAACTTACTTGGTTTTTTGAATCCAGATGCAATAGTCTGTAATGAAGAGGTCATTAAGGATGTAGCCAGGGTCATTCTCCATAAAAATCTTGTGAATGTCCAGCAGACACTTCAAAACTGCAGCCTTTCCTGGAAATAGATTTTTATTTTTTGTAATTCACTAGAAATAATAGATCATCTTTACTATCTCCTCACCTTTGAGGCTTTAATAACCATGCTATCTACAAACATCTTGTAACTTTAAGCTGCTTCACAGTCTCAAGACAGGAGTAACATGACTATGCCCTTCAGTACCCACATCTATGTGGATGTGGAGACTCTGAATTCAGTAGGAGTCTCTACACAAGACTAAAGCCTCAAGGCATAGTCATGCGTGTAATTCAATACAGCTGAAGAAGCCCCCTCCCCCAGCTTTTCCAGTTCTCCCAACTCTGCCAGCCCAAACTGTGGCACAGCCATACAGTGCGCCATGTTAAAAAACAAAAATAAAAATGCAAGTTGAAAAGTAACTTGCAAAGAACAAAAAGTTATGCCTCATCATTTATGTGAAGAAACCTAAAACCTATTTCCCTGTATGCCTACGCAAATATCTGCGTTGGAAAATGAAAAGGTTGGGAACACTCGGCGCGCAGCCCCAGCAGTTGTGTAAGGCAATGTGAGCGACACCGCCGCCTAACATCTAACCACCGCCCCGAATGAAGCACAACTTTTCCTACTCCTGTTAGTGACAGAACAATTTGGCAAAGCGAGTCCCAGCACGAAAAACTCACTTCAGGCTCAGAAAGGTGCCATTTGACAAACAGTTCAAAAATGTAATACACGATGAAAAACCTGAATGTTTTCTCATTCCACAACCAGAAATCTTTCTGTAGTCAGTTTAATTGTCTTTATATGCCACCGTTATTTATGAAGAAGAGAACTGATTAGCACCACCTCCAATTAGCTGGAACCTCCTCCCTTACTTTTCTGATGAAAGTTGTTAAAGGGTTAAATGCTGGAACACTAGGGAAAAAAAAATTATTTTCACTATTTAATGGGGAGGGAAACATTCAAATGAAAACAGCCACTACTGCAAATGGAATCTAATAACTCTCTCCCAAGAGGCTGGCTCCTCCTAGGCTATGAAACCTGAACATGGATGAAATTACATTTTACAGATTAAAAAAAAAAAAAAAAAAAATCGAAAAAAACTTTGTCAGAATTTTTTTTTAAGTNACTCCCCCTGCTGTTCAAGCACAAAATTTGTTTGTTTGTCTAAGTAATTCCATGTTGAAAAAAAACATAGACAAAGAATGAAAGCTAAAGGACATGGAAGATGGCAATAAGGAGAAAGAACCTGAAGAGTAAAAAGCCATGGGAAACAGAACTGAAAAAACCCACTGGCTTGGAAGAGAGTAACTGAAGAAATGTCAGGAAAGAATGTGAAAGAAAACATAAAATCCCAAATATAACTGATGAACTTTTAGATTGTATCACCATCAATGCCTGTCAAGCCAAGCTTGTCAAACTTAACTATTTTGACTAAAAAGACATGTGCTGTTTTAAAGAGAAGTGATATGTGGAATTAAAATTTTGCTAATTTTTCTGGTTCTAGCTGTCAAGCTGCCAGCCAGAACCATTTACAACATCCACAGGTCTTACTTATCTGCCAAGTAACAATGTAAATTAGTGATTATAACACTAAGTCTCAATAGAAAGCACCCTTTCTTCATAAATTAAAGTTTTAGATTATAGCAGCTTAACAGGCCTCGCTGCAAATCTATCCACACTTGATAATACAGGGAACCCTACATACAGGCAAACACACGGCGTACAGCAAACTACCAAACTTCTGCTTTCAGTATATGCATACATGCAGCTTATAAAGAAGTCCTTCTACAAAACTGCACTTCATTCCTTCTCATAGGAATAAAAAAAGTAATAGCTGCAGAGCAAATACTATGTAAGCCTTAACATAGGCTATTCCATGACACACAGACAATTCTTGGTCTATTTCTGTGAAATTCCACACCGTAGGTTCTGTCTTTGGATATCTACTTCAGTTTTCAGTAGACAGCTGTCCTTAACTTTCAGGCTGTGGTTACATATTCATTACTTACGCTGGCTTAAGTAGTCATGGTTGCACTGCTTTGCCTCCCTCTTTTCCACAGCTCTGTGCAACGTGCCAACGCAAGTATTGGCAAAACCCTACAGCAAACTGCATCAAAGATTATTAGCTCATAGGCAATAACTTCCAAACCAGTGTTACGCAATGGTAACACACTGGCCATAAATGCTGACGGAATCAGCCCACACCACTTAATTATTACAGGTCTCCATGTATTTAACATAAAAACCACACCTGATAAAGTTTTGTCAGTCAACTGTGAAATGCAGTGTATACGTTTTTTTGGAAATTGCATTGTAGCTGGATGTACCACTGCATTTTCTTTCCTTTTTTACTCCTACCCAAAGAAGAGACAAATACAGTAGGTATCCTAGATAACTACACTGAATTTTGAAGTTTTGCTATATTTTAAGTATTACAGATCACTAAAACAGCATATGAGGACCTCAACATTAATCAGCTTAATGCATTCATCTTACAATTAAGATTTTGTGGCAGGAAGTCTTATTCAAAATAAAAAGTGCTTCAACCACACACAAGGATCTGTAATAGCTTAAAAATGCAGTATCCTGTACCTTGGAAGCGATCTACCAACATAGTACTAATATTTTTGAAGTCACATAAGTCAAAACAGTTCAGTCCCATCAGAATTCTTTACTGTTTCTAAATTAATTAGCTTACTGTGCTTATTATCATCATCGAAACATTGTATTACACTATGGCCCAACTTCCATTACCAGCATCCTGAAAGAAACCTCAAATCAGGATGAGGTCAACTCAAACCGATTCTTCCTTTAAGGTAAACACAAGCCCTCTTGCATCTACATGAAAAGGAATAGCTTTGAGGTACTATTTAACTGAATTCATTACCGGTTGCTTGACAGTAATTTTTACGTATGTTCATCACCAATACATTGCAATACAGTGCCGAACTGGTCAGGCATCCTTTTCAGAGGGTAACAGAGTATTTAACGCGCTCTGTTACTAGCACTACCTTTGCACAATCCATAGCTCCTAAGTATTTTGTAAAAACTGAAATTCCTCAAAAGCATGGCTCAATTTCCACTCAAGTCTGAAAAGTAAAATTTTGACTGAACAAACATACCTTGGCAGTACAAGCATTATCTACGAATCCACTTCTTTAAGAATACGTACACGAGCTTTTCCCCCCGCTTCTGATTACAGACAGCTAATACATCCATTCTGTATCTCTGCCAATTCTTTCGTAGTTGGCTTTAACTTCGCACTTCTCACACCATACACGCACCACAATGGGAAATACTAATTTGAGACACAAACCCCAGAACTTTCAGAAGTGAACATTAATCACCATTACTTTTATCACCATGCTACTAACTTGCAAATGCCACCCTCAATACATTTACACCCACATGAAGGAAGAAACGTGTTTGTGCCTGCTTCCCAGGCAGCACCTGGAGATTGTCACGGTTTGTCCCCTCCTCTCAACATACTATTAACAACTCCAGTTGAAATGGGTGTGCATCATCTTTTCCTGAGGCCTGCACGTGCCTTCTCAGCATCCTGAAGGTTCACGGCTAGCTCTGCGGAGGCAGCAGGTCGCCCCATCCTGCCCCATTTCCGAGACAACCAGCACAGCACAGAGATGCACAGAACGCAGCCGGCCCTGCTGCATTTCTTAACGCCCAGTGACAGGACGAGGGGCACCGGGCACAAGCTGGAACACAGAAGTTCCATCTCCATATGAGAAAAAACTTCTTTACTGTGAGGGTGACGGAGCCCTGGGACAGGCTGCCCAGAGGGGGAGTGGGGTCTCCTTCCCTGGAGACCCGTCTGGATGCCATCCTGTGCGATGTGCTCTGGGTGATCGTGCTCTAGCAGGGGGGTTGGACTAGATGATCTCCAGAGGGCCCTTCCAACCCCTACGCATCTGTGACTCTCTGAATCTTAACTTCTTCCAGTGTTTCTAAACCATCCTAACCATCAACTAAAGTTGAATTTGTCTTAAACCTTATAGCAATAATTTTTATGCCGATCACTGAGGTCAGAAAAAACAAAGCTAGCCTATCTCCCATCCCAGTAGAGAATGAGTTACCATACCCAAAGTACTCCTCCAGAGAAGATGGGGACTTTGCTGTTGGAGCAAGACATAGGCAGCACAGGGAAACTGTGATGGAGTACCACTGGAGCCACTGTGTTTTGGAAGCAGAGGATAAGGAGACAACAGCAGCCACATCTCCAATGTAGGAGGATGGAGCAGGAAACCAGACACAGAGCTATTGTAGATGCCACCTCTGTCATGGTTTTATCCCAGCCAGCAGCTAAACACCACACAGCCACTCACTCACTTCCCTCCCAGCAGCATGGGGGAGAGAATCGGAAGAGTGAAAGTGAGAAAACTCACAGGCTGAGATAAAGACCATTCCATAGGTAAAGCAAAAGCTGCACACACAAGCAAAGCAAAACAAGGAATTCATTCCCCACTCCCCACGGCAGGCAGGAGTTCAGCCATCCCCAGGACAGCAGGGCTCTGTCATGTGTAATGGTTACTTGGGAAGACAAATGTCATCACTCTGAAGGCTGCTGCCCCGCCCCCCCCCCTCCAAGCCCCTTATAAACTGAACATGACATCATATGGTATGGAACATCCCTTTGGGCAGTTTGGGTCAGCTGTCCCATCTGTCCCCTCCCAACTCCCCGTGCACCCCCAGTCATCCTGCTGGCGGGGCAGTGCGAGAAGCAGAAAAGGCCTTGACTTTGTGTAAGCCCTGCTCAACAACAACAAAACCACATCTATATAACAAAAACTTCTCTGTATTATCAACACTTTTTCCAGCACAAATCCAAAACACAGCCCCATATTAGCTACTACGAAGGAAATTAACGCGCTCTCAGCTGAAACCAGGACAACCTCCCTCACCAAACTACTGAAAATATTTTGTTGCATCTTTGAGTATTCACTGTAATACCATTCTCAGTCATAACATTAAAAGAAAAGTAAACAGCTTACCTCTGATGTACCATGCTCTTTAAAAAAAATAATCTAAATGGCTGGCAGCACTGTATGATCTCAGTTTTGTCACCAGAATTTTACTTTTTCTCACTTACAAAGAGCAGCATAAGCCGGTGGAGATAAGAGGATAGCATCTATCTTCCCTTAAAACTCCACTACCTGACAGTTTACATTGTAAACGGCATTTTGAACCATCAGTAGGTTTTAGCAGTAATAGAGATTAATATTGCCAATTGTGGCGTGGTTTTTTTAATCCTGTAACTCACAAGCATTGAAATTAAACCATCAGAGTTGCTGTTCTGAGTGATTCTTCTGTCAAAAAAACCAACTAACACTGAATGCTTTTTTGAAAGTACTAACTCACAATAAATAGAAAAGTTGTAAGCAACTTTAATAACCCAAGATATAAACATAGTAGTCTACAACTGCATAACTGAAGCTGGAATGGTTTGAAAATTTGTACTGTTACATGAAAGCTGTCTGGGATAAACAGGGAATATACAAAAAGAATGTCAGTGCTGAAAGAATAATTTGCAGTCATTAAGATGATGACAGCTCCACTCATGAATGTGAAACAGAAAAAGTTACAAATATGTAGTGTGTAGTCAGTATTTTACTCTTCAGTTTTAAATTATTTTAAGTTTTTATTTACTTTTCAAGTGAACAGTTATAAAAACTGCTTGTTTTTATATGAACAGCTTTACTTGGCTGTTACTTAGAACTGTCTTATTTTCCTAACAACAAGCAGAAAACTAAGATAACATATGCAAATCAGAGATTTTGGCCTCTGCTCTTACGAGAGGAAAATTATAAAGGAAGTACTAACAGAATAATGATGCAAACAAGTTTTGATGTTGATACAAATTCAGGATTTCAGTTCTTCCCAGACTATCACTGGACTTACCACAGAGTCATCTCAGTCCTACAAAGAACTGTAACACTGAGCATGAACCACAAAACTACCCTGTGCTTTCCAACGCGTGGTTCTGTATGGCAATACTAAACTGGCACACATACAGGAACAGTTTAGGAATTAAAATGGCTAGATATCCAGTACAGTTATTTTGAACAGGGAAAAAAAAAAATAACGGACTGCCTCAAATTCAAAAAACAAACAAAACCCAACAGAGGATCTAATTCCAGAAAAACAAACTGGCAAGGAGAGCAAGAACTCAACATTAGGGTAAGCCTCCCTTCCATCAAAAGCCAAAACAAGGGTTAAATTAAAACAATAGTTCTTCCAAACAGTAAATCATGCAGATAAGCTGCCCAGATTCACAACTTTGAAGATGATGCTTTAAAAACTTCTCTTAGATGGAGACAAATCATGGAAGTTACCAGAAATCCATCTGATCTTTAACAGGGTTTCAATCAGGTAATTAAAGAACACAAAGAACAACAGAAAACAACCTGACTCCTGATATACTTACAGTAAGTGACCATGCTTTGAAATAAAAACTTAAGACTCTTTAGAATAGGGTCTAAAGCAATCACAGTATCTAACCTACCCTAATAAAAGCTTCATTAAAACGTTCTTTTCCAATGGAAAAATCCCTTTACAGACCAATACAGTACAGAGAAAAACAGTGTGAACAATTACAACAAACTACAATTTCCTCTGAATACCTTTTCCCTAAAGCTTTACAAATCAAAGCGGGACTATCCTGATTTATCAAGATACAAGATCTGATCTAAGATTTTTCTAAGGATGAGACATCCACAACATTTCTGTGTGGATTTTCTGGCGTGAATAATACAGCTGAATTTACACCACAACTGCATGTGTTATCCATGAGTGGCTGCAAGGGCTTTTTCCTGGTAAGGACACTGATTTTGTTCTCTTCTCTCCCCAGCTCTATTTTCATAAAACCACAAGATTGCCAGGAACGTTGAAATCTATCAAGTTTGGGTGAAATTGGCCACAAGATTCAAAAGTTATTAAAAAAGAGAGACATATGAGCACTGTGGGTATACAGGCATCACTTCCAATCCCTAAAAAACTTACCTAGTTGCAATATCATGACTGTATCATTGATGGCACGTGTCACTAATCCAAAATGTCTGTGCAGGGGATAGCACAGCACTCTTCTTCCAAAAGATACCAGGACATCATGAATGCTAGTGAAACTCTATATCAATGAAAAATCTGAATTAGTCCATTTGGTTTTTGATACAAAGAATTAGTTTTCTGATTTTTTTGTTTTCCTTTAAGGAAAAAAAAGTCATTGTAGCATAGAGGAAAAAAAGCACAGTTTTTATATTACGCATCTAAAAATCCGTACTTTAACAGATCTGGAAATCAAGATGTTAAATAGAAACAAGACACTGCACATTTATTTTGCATGGCAGGATAACAGAAGTCCTATACATTTTAGTGGTTTTGAATTAAAAAAAGAATGTAGAGAACATTAGAATATAACATCTAACTCAAGACTCTGCCATTCTTTAGATTAAAGCAATAAATTACATCTGTCCCACATTATTACATATATTAAGGAGAGGCTATAAAAAGCCTTTTAAGAATAAAGAAAAATTAAAACCACATGATATTAACAAAATACATGTGTACATATAAGATCTTTAAAAATGATACATGACTCTGCCTTTCATGAAAATTATAGATATTCAAGACAGGGATAAATATATCTTCCTAGGGAAAGCAGTTCATTGTTCTCTTTTACTAGTGAGGAAGACCTCCAATTTACTCAGGCCAGAGGCATTAATGAGTTATTAAAGACATTAAGAGAGTGATTTCCTTTCCAGTTTTCACTTTTCAAGACAAAATACTCCATCCATGAATTTAAATAAAAATACCTATTTTATCTTGAACTCTCAATTTATTAAAATTAATAAAAACGCTTTGCTTGACAGCCAGCACTTTTTTGCATTATATGACTACCTCAACCCATTTTTCATTTTAATGGATTGCTGGTAAGCATTTAAATAATTTATGTTTTGTTATTTAATATTTAGAGTCTAAGGTGTGTACATGTCATGCACAGCAAAATGGCAGTCAGTTCAAACAAACCATAGCTGAGGCAATTTTGTTTACAGATTGATGAAAACACCCGCCCCTACATGGTTTGTATAACAGATATAGTTATTAACAGCTTGGTGCCAGGAGACTGAATTTTCTGGGTGTGAAATATACTGTTGGCACAGGCTGCGCCAAGAAGCGCTACATTATAGAATAAGCACACGCAGAAGACTCCTTCACTACGTTAGGATATGGATCTGAAAAGAATTTGAGAGTTAAGGCAATCACTGCATTTTAACTGCACTCCTTTGCGACTTGCTACTGCAGAACATTCAATTGGAAACAAATTAAAACTAACAGATCTATAAAACCAGTTGTCACAGAACAAGTTATTACTGAATATAACATTTGCCACTACTAGAAACGTTTGAAGGTCTGAACCAAAAAATCCTGTCAGAAATTTCATTTTTGATCCTGCAAACTGAAACTTGGCCCAGTAATTTCAGGAACGAGGATGGGACAGTTCGTTCTAGCTTGCTGCCATTATAAAAAATAATGGATTACAGGCTAGGTTAAGTCCCCTCCATTTCCAGCTCTGTAACAACTTAATTACACAGGTCTTCGTGCTTCCAGTAAACAACTGAAAGTGCAAAGAATAGAATTCCATTTGTTTCCTCTAGACTACGCTGGTTCCAAAGGGCTTGCAGCAACCGAACAAATAGGGATGTGGTAGTAACATTGAAGAGGAGCAGATAAAGCAATACATGTCCACTGACTATCTGCAAGAAACCTGAAACAAAAGTATTCAGCAGTTGTCTAAAACACAAAGAAAAAACCACCCCTAAAAATTCACACAATCATTACAATCATTAAAGCCTCAAAGAGACAACAGCTTTACAACTACAGAACTGAGGTGGTTTTGCTGCAAGAATATGGAATTCAGCTTCTCCATTGACAGGTGAAAAAAAATACAAAAACAAAATCAAAAACCCAAACCTTCCATTTTAAGTTCTAAGAGCTTTTCCTATCTTTGGGTTTGCATTTACTTCTGTCCTTTCAGTTCCACTCTCCAACGTACTCTGAAGCCACACAGCAGAATGGAGAAGCCAGAAGTCACCTGAATTGCAGCCAAGAAAAAGAGCAAGCTAGAAGTGCTGAATGGTGAACTAGGACTAGGCTGAAGAAAGGGCTCAGCAGTCAAAACTCCCAGAAGTGAACAAAAAGCTACTTTATGAAGGCCTGCCACCTTCAAAAGTTATTAAAACATACATCTGAGGTAGGACTTAAAGGACAGAAGCACGCTAAGAAATTACATTCCCTGCTTTTTATGTCCTTTACACCCTCCCTATCTTAACGTGCTTTAGCCAGTTTAAACGGGAAGATACCCACGGCTTCTGACCAAGGAGCCAGGCAGCTGTATTTTCTTGCCCCAGCCACGGAGTTGCACACACATACTGTGGACGTGTATGAGGAGTAATTACAGTTAATTCCTAAACAAAGGTCTGGACTTGTGAATCAAGCTCAGGAGCTAGGGATGGTGTGTAGGTGAGCAGTTTTTTCACAGTGCCTGTCCTTAGCTTTTCCAGAATGGGCCAGCAGAAGGTCCAGCAGCCAGACAGACTAGAGGCCATTCTCCAGCCTCTTGAGGCTGCTAGTAGCAGCAGTAGTCCAGAAGTCACAATCAATTTCTGGTAACATTTATTAAAAAGATGACATACACTTAATCCATCTTTCAATATTGAGAGTCAGCTTCCACAAAAGCAACATACAATACCAAAACCAAACAAACACATAGCACACAACTTAACTTACCTCCAGCCAGCACAATGTTGCGCTCAGTTTCCTGATGTTCCAAGATGATTCAACCTGATTTTAAGAGGAGAACATAAAACAAGCATTATCTAATTCAACATTCAAAACTGCTGGCAAACTATTTAAGACAACATTCTGGCAGCAATTTAAGAACCTTTGTGAATATGAAGCAGTAATTACATTACGTGCACTGAAATGGCCACAGGACAGCATTAAAAATTATATTGCAATGCAGATGTTAAATAACTGAATTGGTTTCCATATTGGGAGTATCCAGCCCCTGCACAAAGCCTTTAAAATACAACAGCAATCACAGAAAAATGGTATTTTAGTGGAATTCTGTCCCTGTTCACCAAGCAACAGAAACTTGAATCAACAAAGCTCAAGCTAAAATGCCTTGTTTTGTGAAAACAGCTCAAAACTTTTGGCTTTCAGAGAAGCTCCTAAAGCCAGCAGTACATGTAAAATGTCATTATTCTTAAAATGTGACAGATTCATAGTATTTGTGTGGTAGTGTGGTCTACTGGGATGATTAGGGCAGAAAGCCAGGAAGCCTTGATCTATAATCCTGGCTCTAGTAAGATTTGTGTGGTTTGAATGTCTTGGTTTTCCTTTTACAAAGGAGGGAAAGAAAGGGAAAAGAGAAAAAAGAAAAAAACAACAAAACACACATTGTGTTTTCCACACATACCATATGGTTATTGCAAAGATCAATAAGGAATTGTACAATTGTGTTCCTTGCATATTTGCAATTTTGTGCAACAATAATACGAAGTACACCACCACCTTAGATTATATTCTGTCGAATAAGCAGGACTGGACATTTCTGCCTGCCATTCAAAAATCCACGTCCCGCAATTCAGTCTGATTAAGACAGAATGGTTTTGATTATATGTTTCAGTATTCTGATTAAAAGCACGGAGAAAACATCTCATTGGTTAATGTCAACAGAGGAGATGCTAGGCACAAAGTTGTATCTGGGAAGCAAGTCCATTTCAGAACATCCACAGAACAGCACGGAATCCATTCTAAATGTCTGCTATTTTCTTAATTCTTTATATCCTGGAAAAAGCCTAGGATACAGAATACAAAGTAGTGCTGGCTGCTGCCTGTGTAAGAGGTGGGCAACACCAGAATCCTGAAAATGGAAACATGCCTTCCTACAGTGCTTGAACACTAGAAGAAGAAAACTCTTCATCAGGTTTTTTTTATTTTTTAAATGTGCATCAATTTTAAAAATTTCTAATGTCTCACTGTAGTTTCCATCCAGAATGACTCAGGAAACACCTTCATGCACCCCAACAGCTCAATCTACAGATATAAAGTCAGTCATTTTACCTTACTCAAATATACATTTTTAATTCTTGGCAGTAAGTTCACTTTGAAAGGTATGTTTCTCAAATGACAGTACAAGGTCCAGCACTAGGTTCCTAAAACATACTAAATTTTTGGGTTTTTAACTTACATTCTTGTCTCCTTCATTGACACAGATTTCATAGCAATACGTCAGAAGGATATCAATTAAACCAAGATATACACGATGACGGCTTCTTTTATCCAGAAGGTAAGATTTATTCGTGAACTTTCTCAGCTGCTCTCTCTCTTCCTCAGAGAAGACAACTATAAAAAGTAAAAGGATAATTGATTATGAATTTAAAGCTGGCACATTCCATTTAATAGTTGGTAATACTACTTCAACAGTCTCTTTAAAAAGAAGCGTGTAACTAATCACAAGTCACTCATCACTCAAGGAAAAAAAAACCTAAATGATTCTTACTTTCATTTTTAAGTTCTATTAAACTCTGATATATTTCTTTCAAAGTCAAATTCCAGCCCTGCAATGTACTGCATGTACACAGTGGCAATTTTGAACCCCTCAAAGTGCCAAGCATTTCTGTGGATGCCTGGGTGTCTTATACAGAGCTAAATGCACAATCAGGATCTGAGCAATTCGAAGTTTCTTAAGCTCGTGTTGTACTGGATAAAAAGAAGAAAACAGGATAAAAAAACAAATACATTTTCTGATTGTAGAAAAGAACTAAAAAAAAAAAATAGAGAAGGAAAAAAAGGGAGAGGTACAATTCTGTATTTCTAAGCCTCATCAATTTCAACTCATGACCTAGGCATGATTTCAGAGCTTCATTTATGCTGTCTGATAACATCCTTCCAGTGTGTGAGGAAGACCAAAGAAAGATCAAAATCCCATCCCCACCAATGAAAGCTGCATTTCCTTCCAAAGAGTTATGGTATTTACCATCAGTGACCATCGTCTTTTGCTCATTTTCAGTGTACCTCATTTAGTTAAGGATGGCTATACCAAGCCAACCCAAAAAAATCTTCTCACACAGTACTTTCTCTTTGGGATGCGTGAGGAAGATGCCAACTAGAACAACATCATAGTGGGCGTGCTGTGACTGCATCAAAGTATTTCTCCAGGAAACAGTGGTACAGACATGGATAGCTAAGATTGAATATTGAATGGTAACCCTTCTGAAGAGCACTTAAAACACTTCAGAAAGGATGGCAGAATTGCCCTGAAATAACAGTAGAGATTAAGTAGATAACTGACTAGAAGCTATCTGTACAAACTCAAAGACAATCAAGAAGCTGTTCAGTACCATTAAAACAGCCAGAAGCCAGAGTGAAGAGATTTTCATCCAGGCTGCATGGAGCGCAGCCGTTCTATGTCAACAGGCTCTGATTTACTGAACAGCATAGATGTAGCGAGCACATTTTGGTCACACCACAGAAGAAAGTTAGAGGTGCAAGGTGAGCTGACAAGAGAAAGCAGTGTTACGTGCTCAACAGGTGACGCTTTGTTGCACTGAGGAAGACGCACTCTGTCATTTGTTCAAACATCACTGGAAGCAGCCCAAGTTTAAAATACCACTCGCTGAAGGAGATCTCTCTGAGGACAGGGAACAGGCTCAATGCAGCAGTCTTGTTACACTTTCAAAACAAGCCCCAAGTGCCAGAGGTAGATACATGATGTACCCCTTAACAGATTGAATTTTAATTATTTATTCTGCATGGGGAAAACATTTTAATTAATATAAAAATGCATCTTCACTTATTCTTTTACCACCCCTTTTTTGAGTCACTGTGTTCTGGTATACTTGGCTGGTGGCAGAGAAAAACTGTAGGAAGATGTACAAACTTTAAAGTGTAAAACAATTAATGACTAACACAATGAGATGTGGCGAGCACCTGGGAAGGGTCGGCCTTTGTGGCTCCCCAAGACAGATGCTTGAATACTGCTGAGCTAAATTTCTAGGGGAAGCTTACAGCACGGGTTACCGAAAGAAAAGGTTACAACTCCTGGTAAACAACCAAGTTCCTGCTATACCCCTTGTCCATTTCCCTATCATAAGGATGATGACTGCAACTGTGCTTATAGATGTTTGCCCTTGAACACGGCTCATCAGCATTTTACACAATCCACAGTGTCACGGATACAATCTGCCTATAAGACATGTGGTCTTCTTTACCCAGGAGCTTTCTACAAGCTTTCTAGTTTTATGACGTTTTCAAACAAACGTCTGTGATGCCAAAGGCATGTACATATGCACACACCTCATCTTGAGACATAAAATTACGAATTAGGAAAGAACATTTTTGAATGTTTCTTCTTTATGAACTTTTTTAATGTTTCTATCAGCTTCATAACCATGAAATACTTTATTTAAATTCCTATGGAAACTTCTTGATGAGCTAAACATTTCTCTGGAGTCAAGCCAGCCTCCATTTATTTACAAGCTCCCACAAAAAGAAATTCCAGCTTTTATATCATCTAGAGAAAGCCAATCTCTTCCACTTGCTAAGATCTAGTACACAGTGACAATTTAGCAAGACTATGGCAGTTCTAACTCTGTTTTTCTGTTAATGCAATGTCGTTCAGTATTACTCCTTAAATCACAAATACAGACGATATATCTGTATGCTATCAGCAAATTTCTTTGTAAGTTCTTAAACTGCATTGATTCTTCAGTTGAGTCATCTCTATCATTCATATTAAAATTATCCATAAAACAGCATGTGTAACATTGTAGCACATTTGAAAAAATTAGTTTCTGAAAAACATAACATAAAACCACTCTGTGAACTGCTACAGTAGGGTGGGTTTAACAAAGTATCACAACAGGGTGTTTACAGTTAGAAGACGGTCCAATTGGAAAGAAAAAAGGCATTTCCAATTTCAGCTAGCTTTCTCTAGAAAACCCTCTCCTGGAGTACAAAACAATTTGTTATAAAATAACGTGTGAGTGGCACTTTCACTCTGAAGAGCTAAAGAAGAGAGATGAAACTGAAGCAAAAGATGGAAAATACATTCTGAAAAGAGCCAGAAGTTTGTTAGCAAAGCCTACTACAGCAGATCAGATTTATAAAGCTTAAAATCACTGCTGATGGTTACAGTAATAAAGAAGTTTGCTACAAAGCAGCTAAATAATTCCTTCAAAGCGCATGAGGCTCCATCAGATGAGTAAGTCTTAAATAGTTATGCCAGCACTCTCATATTTCTAGGTCCATCTCAATGGGCTTGCATTAACTTGACAGTTAGCAGCCAAGACACACACGTACCAGGAACACAACTGTTCTCCTTCAGAGACTCATTAAACTCAGTACTGGATCCACTACTGAGAATTCACTGCTCTCAGTCAGCGACTACAACCTGAAGATTGTTCATCTCATAGCTGACCAAAATTAACTAATGAGATACTTCTCATCAGAGACAAGAAACAGTCCAACACTGAGAGCAAACACACTGACTTTGTAAAGTTTTACTGACAAGTACTTGTTAGATTCCCCCAAATCTAGAGGAACACAAATGTGAACCATACTTCCCTTCTAAGTAGAAAGCAAAGAAACTCCTAGTGAATGTCAGGAAACATACCAATTTTCTTCCTCTGAAAGGGAAACTCTGAAGCACCATAACATGTACAACTGGACCATAAACACAGAAAATAAATCTACTAGATAAGAGCAAACAAGACATAGAATAGACAATTCCCAAGGGTAAATGTTACAAAACGTTCATTAACTCACTGCAAAGTGCCAGGTGTTCTAAATAAAATTTCTCTTTCTGGAGAAAACACTTCAATTCTACAAACAAGTATCTATCCATTCCTTAGAGCTTTTGAATAAATTATCCAGACCTGAAATTCATTATTAACACGTCAAAACCACCATCTACTTCGTTTTCCTAATTCAAAAATACAAGTACATAGTACAAGATGAACAGAACAAGTAAAATTGTAATTACATTTTCTGCTATATTAAGTCTGCATTTTGTACACTCGTGTTACCGATGTTTTATCTAATAATACCTGTACAAGAATTAATATAATGCAAAGCAGCATCAGCTGCTACTTATCAAGTACTAAATTTGCAAGTTTTCCTTAAGTTTGATTTCAAAATGTTTCGTATCTTTGCCAGTGCCAAAACCATGCTTCTTCTAGCCACAGTATAACTGTGTATGAATATATACGTATCTATAGGAAGCAGACAAATTAATCTCACATACAAAGCTACTGCTAGATGATACTACAGAGATTGCCCTTACTTGTTAATCATCTCATTTTTAACTAGCCATTCCTCATGTTAAAATAAACATATTTCCAATTGCACTTCGGCACCCAGCTGTCAATGAAATACAGTTTAATCTCTGAAGGAGACGATGAGGTCTGACAGCTAGAAGGTATTTTGTTAGAGTCTTACTGATATTTTACACTGCCGATCACATCACTTAAATCAAGCCAGTGTAAGATCTGTATCTCAAGACTACTGTGACACTTATGACTCTAAATGTGTTAGGGGTACTTAGATAAAATGTGCTATCTAGACAGATCGCCGACTCAGTGGGACTCAGAGAATCAGAGGCGTATAGGTCAGAAAGGACCTGATTATCAGCTGGTCTAGCCTTCTGGTAAAAGCAGAACCTTGGCTCATGGGTCCTGTCAAGTCTTGAATTCCACAGCTATCTTGAAGGAAAGTAACTCTGGAGAACTGACCCTTTTTTTTTTTCTTCAAATGTTAATTCAAATATTATGCTACAATATTAAGTTTCTTAAATGTGTACTTCCATCCCTGTAAGTCAAGGAATCGGCAATCCCAGATAAAGGAAGAAATTAGTCAGTAGAGAGCAAATTCGTCAGAAATAAAGTTAGCTATTGATTTTAATCAGGAGCAAAACAAGTATCTCTTCAAGCTCTTCCTAAGACATGAAAAGAGGAAAGGCAGCACTGTGCTGACTAGAAAGACATCTAAAAGCGCTCAGGATGAGCATTCCCCCCAGTGCTGGACGCTGCCTTAAAAATACTTGACAATAATACTGTAAACTTAAACAAGTAACTGAAATAATGATGCTGATTTTCTATTGATTTGTCTCTTGTGCTTGAATTTGTTGCTACCTGATAAGGTACGAAAGGTTACTGAAACTTCCCACAGTGCTGACATGCCGATAACATCTTTCCTGTACACATTCTACAACATCTAAAGAGATGGCACTGAAGAGTCAATAAAAACACGCTTTGCCTTGTACACAGGGCCTTTTTTGCAGAACTTGTGGGAAGTGACCACAAGTTTTAAGACCCCCTAAAGCTCTGTCAAGGAGACGGCAATCAGACGAACCTCAGTTCCTCAGGAAGTGAACTAAAAGCCCTAAAAACACAAAGCTGTCTTTCTCTGCACACCTCTATTCACTCTAAACTGTGATCAGTCAAGTCTGGTTTCTTCATCCCTCTCCTTTCTTTACAATTCTTCCATTCAAATTTTAGCTCCTTCACAACTATCTTTTCTTCCATGTCAAGCTTCCACCTTCATCTAATTCTCAAACCAACATTTACAGCAAGTTTCCTCCATATCACTTCTGACCTTCTTCCTCCAAGCATTCTCCATGAAGTCACTGGACTTGGACAGTCTTTCCTAGATCTCACCATTTCCTTTCTAATAATTTTTGTCATGATTTTTTAACAAATCTGCAGTTCCTATAAACCATATCAAAACCATACATCATTCATTCTTCTGTATCTTACTGAGAGTAAGTATCTGAGATACTTTACAACAGAGACCTATCGTTTACATGTTAGGAATCGTGCATGAATAAAAAGCAGTCTGTCCTCACGTGAAAAATGCTTGCTCTGCAGCTGAACAGCGCCAGGAAGGTACACACACTGCAAAGGCCCAGAAGACTGAGAGAAACAGGTAGACAGAAGAACTGCAGAAAGCTGATAAAAAAGAAAAGGGATTGATCTGAACTTATGAATCTACCCAGTAATGGCATATATAAAGCCGAGCGCTACTGAAAGGTGGATCTTTAAAAAGAAATTGCTTCTCACTCTATAAAGAGCTCAGAAGGACAGAATGGTCATGGTAAGCATGACAGGTTACCGGAAACAAAATAAATTATCCCTGGAGCATATAATGTTATATTAAATACATACGTCAGTCTGAGCCTTTGAAGATTACTGTGTTGCTAAAAAAGAGTTTTTACAGTTGTGCAATTTGAAGTAGAATAAAAATGAACTTTTAACTAAGTTGAATGTGATTGCTACAAAATATTCCTCTCATCTGGAATCTGTACAAGCAAGACTAATGTAAACTTCAGCAGCAGCAGAAAGCAAAATTTCCAAAAGTTTTATTCCCTCATGGGAAGGGCTGGGTAATTAATTAGGCTTTATGGACTATGGCTTGACTTGCATTCGACACTGTAAGCATGAACAAAATCTGGGCCTTTGAGTTTAGAAGCTTCCACTCCAAAAAATGATATTTTGCTACAAAGATATGCGGAATCTGCTCTCTAGTACTTCCTCCAGCTCCTCAGCCATACTGCAAAGGCAACAGGCTTAGCTGCCTGGTGGCTAACAAGCCTAGGGAGAAAAACAAACAAAGAAAATATAAAGGGCAAGAAGAGACAATATACAGCAAAATGTAAAAAAGGACAACAGAAAGAAGGGACACTTAGGACAATAAAAGAAGAAATCAAAAACAGACTAAATATACACATCATGCACACAAGCTAGAGAAAAAGTAAAAAGGTTAAATAAAAATAGATTCAAGGTAAGGACAGAAGAGAGCTGAAGATTTTAAATGTTAATGAGAAGACCTGATCCAAAAAGAAAAAAAAATCTGGTAATGAGACATTAAAAAACCTGATGATGTAAAAAGAAAAGAGAGACTAACCAGGGATGATAGTAAGAGAAGTAATCAACTAAAAATCTTCAGTTAATTGTAATGCCATGCAAAAAAAAAAAAAAGCTATCTGTATTTCTAATTACTCATTGTAGCTGAAGACATTATAAAGACAAAAGTAATCAAGTTTTTGGTTCCAAAAAACCAATGAAGATAAAAATGCAAAAGGACATCAACATAAATCAGCAAAAGCAAGAAGCAAAAAAAATTCTCTTGGTTCGGTGTGTCTGAATAAGAACGTATACTTTTCAAGAACCTGCTAATTTTTATGTCGCTTTTCCCGCACTAAGCTCACTTTTCCCTGTAGTAACATGAGGAGTCAGTCCCCCGTGACATTCCTGATTCCATAGACACTGTGCAGGTGGGAACTGTCATAGAATCGTTAAGGCTGGAAGAGACCTCAAGGATCATCTAGTCCAACCGTCCTAATGGCAGCAGTAACAGAGCACAAAATGCAGGGACTCTAAAGGTACCAGGTGTCAAATTCTAGTGCCAATACCTCAATATTGGGGTAGCCTGTACCATAATCTACTGTCAGTTTTAACACAATCATTCCCACTACCTTCTCTTACCAGTCATAACCTTCAATAAAGAACCCTTTAAGCAGTTACCCATTTCATGATTGAGGGTAGCAGGCTTCCCCCATATGAGACGCCACACATCCGACAGCATGCAATTTCCATCGCATCTCTCCGTTTCCATATTCCTGGGTAACAGCTTTGGACAGCACATGTTTAATCAAGAACATAACCTTCCTTCACACCAGACAGACAGATGTTTCTGCAAGCTGGCTGTGCAAATACACCCACCATGAGTTGTATGCATTTTAAACACTCCAATACTTGAAATCCCTTTGCAGACTGTATGCTTGGAAGTCCTCATCATGGAAGATGATGGAAATTACTTTATTTTACATGCTTTCCTTAACACAAGACATGAATTTGGAACTCAGGGAGAGAAAGAAATCTGGATACTCTTCATTTTATGCCTCTCTTCCATAATCAACAGAAAGAAACTGCATGAAGGTTTCAATCCTTCCTCCTTTACGCCCTTAAACAGGTTCAAAAGTAAACAGGGGACATTCGTATCTGATTTTTATTTTAAAAAGTTTGACCTCACACCTACCTGCAGGGGAATACATGCACACACAGGCTCAAAGACTCACTACACATCACTTCATAAAATACCTTGAAACATACTGCAGTACGTATAAAGTTTGTGCCCCTAGAGCTTCTGCGCTCAAGTACCCTTTGGCTTTTTATAGCTAAGCACTAGTGTTCAAAGGCGTCTTACCGCAAGCACACTCTAATACCAACGACAGCCTCCCGATCCTTCCAGCTGTATAGCACACCTTGGCTTAATGCAGTCAGACTTCTCCCCAGTTCTAGTAGAAATAACATAAAATTTCTCCAAGTAGTAAAGAAGAGCTTTCACTTAGCACAGTCCTTGTTTCTTTTATGTGTCTTTTCTATGTCACTTCCACTTACTAAGCACGCATACTGGAATACATGTTAATGCAGATACGCCGTCAAACTGCATTCAGCCTGGAAGAACTCCTGAATCTGTAATTCAGATCAGGCAGACCATCCCTTTGATTGAATAAAGCATAAAAGCAATACAAAACCACAGGGGACTCATTCTATTGATGACCAGCTTCCAGGTCCAACAGCCTGGACCCACCTCCTGCCCTTTGTATTTCCATTCATAAGAGACCTTCAAGTGGAACCTGTACTCCCTCTCATGGTGGTTTCTTTCACCACAACTCACTCAGGTTTAGGAAACCTCCAATGGTTTCAGATCCTCATTCACACTCCTGCCATCTAATAAAATAAATTCCATTCAAACAACAGTAATGTTATCAAAACGGAGGTTTTTCTAAGGAAAAAGGTGGGTTGTTGTCATTAACTTAACCCAAACACCAAGCAGCCTCTTATGTTACTTACATTTCCTCAAGATCCACAAAACTACATGAGACTCTTCACTCAGCCATACGAAGGTCAGACTAAGTGTTTTTTTTTAGCATCCTTATTAAATATGTACCTATTATAACATTTCTGCATAGCTTTCATTAGTAGGCTTGCCAGACTTTTAAGTAGCTTGTCTGTTGTTGGCCCTGAAATCAAATCCAGCAACATACTTAGGTGTTTTTCTTCAGAATCTCAATTTGGATTAAAAATATTCTTTATCAATAAAACCATTCAGCAGCTCTTCATTTGCATTGTATTCTTTAACACAGGCAAACATTAGACATGTTTCATTTACTAAGGAGTGAATGGATCAAAACAAACAAAAGAACTCCTCGTTATTCTATTTTCAAGCCTCTGGTACCTTTGTCCAATGCTTATGATGGATATAATTAACAATTTGTGGCTTCAGAGGCTGAAAAGAGACCAGTAATGAAGATCAGATTACATTCACAGTAAAATACACAACATTTACCCAAATTCTATTGTTGTTCTCCTCCAGAAAACGTAAAAGCGAAGGTATTATTAGTGCACTAATATTTGTTAAGAACCTCTGGTGAAGGGATTATCATTATCTACTTTACTAATATTGGATTTTCATCCTACATAGGAAATTAACAAAGGACAATAAAAGAATATGCCTAATAGTAACTTGTACACAGTGACCACAGAGAGCATTACAGAAAGGTAACCTCAGTTATCAGTTAACAGTAGGTCATCTACTAAACCTGAAACCTCCCTTTCAATTTCTAAACCGACACAAAGATTTTCCATTGAAAAAAAAGTCTCCAAGATCCATAAAAATAACAGCAGAGTAATAAATGCCACAAAACTACTGTGGTGTTGTGTAAATAAAATAAAACATTGAACAGAAGACATACTCAAACAGAGATAAGGGCTGATATTAGCAGTCTTCCACAGCTGATTCTTGGAAAACTGGCTGTGAAGTGTCTGCACCATGTTTAGAAGTGGGCACAAAACCCAGTTTTGACTATTTTTTCCACTGAAAATAAAATTAGGAAAGTCTTGAAAGATCTGAAAAAGAAGAGATAAGCACCACGAAGTCGTTTTCTAGCTATTACAATCACTACACAAAGATAGGTTTGATTTGATTTCAGATGCCATGACTTAACGACAGCAGCAGCTCCTTGAAATGTTGAAGATTATTAAATACTTTTAAAAGGGAACTTTTTCTTGAGACCTGAAATTCTACAATGGCCTTTATGAACACTCAAATTTGTTAAGCAGATGAAAAAGAGATAACACACTACACTACATAACTGATGGATAAATTAAGACGAAATGACCACTTTATAATATACTGTCAGCTGCTCCGCACACAGCTGTCTCCAAGACTTCAGTATTTAACTGTCCCACAGAGAAAAAAATTTTGAGGACAGGAGAAGTAACAGAATACTCTTCTATGAAAAATGGTTGAGACTGAAAATCATAAGGGAAAACCATCTTTTTTGTTTAAGAACAATAACCTAGAACATAACAGGGCATCACAGCAATTATCATTCAAGCAACAGAGGTGGGTGCATATGTATGTGTGTACCTACATATATGTAAAATGTATGTACTCACCAAATGTATGAGTGTCACGTTCCTGATGACTTTCTCCCTGCAAGGCTGTCATTTTTTTATGAGCATCAATCCACCACGGTTTGTACTTTAAAACCTGCTGAATAGCTTCATCTTCAAAAAAATCAGCTCTAGGAAAAAAAAAATAATAAAATAAATTCATATGCTATTTATTTCAGTTACAGTGTATGTGAGTATATTTCAATGCATATATAGAATACACCTGACTTGGCTCTAGGTTATTTTCCATTAGAAATATGTTCTTTGACTTAAAACCAGAAAGTAAACATTACTAAAAGCATAAACAATATTCTCTTATCTTACAGTATCCCTTCCTTACTTCCTCACCTTTCCTGAGCCACCCAGAAGCCTAGAAAATTGATGAGCTTACGGCATGACACAAAGGTTAACAAGCCTGATTTGCTCTGGATTATCTAAAGGAAAACATTCCAAAGAGAAGACTTCTCAGAATGTCACTGGCAGCAAACTTCATTTTAATGAGAAGCTCTCACACTTTAAAAGCATGTATACTTTGGGGAGGAAGGGTACGCAGCTGAAGGTGTTAAGATAAAAACAGGGACAGGGACTGTCTTTTAGGTAAACAAAAGCATGCTGTAGCAAGGTAGAAAAAGAAGAGTTGTACATGAATACTGGAAGAGAGATTACCTCCATCTGAGTACAAAGCCACTGTGGTAAAAGTCTCAATACAGTAATTCTGGGAGGATTTATACTAACAGATTCAAGTTCTAAGCCTCCTCTTATCATTTTAGCTTTTTCTTCAAGCCAAACAATAGTATAAATACCAAGAACTGAAAAAACGCAGGAAATTTCTTAATACCTTCTTAATCATCACACAAAACCTGTCCAGTCTACTGAACACAGAACGTCATTTGCTATACTTTCACATCGACAGATTGTTTGATGCCTTCCTTCAGTGTCTTCATAGAGCAAATTAAAGATATCAGCCAGTGTACATTTTCCTCAAAGGCAACAGGACACTTCTGCTTGCCACCGTTTCTCCCAGAGCTGTCCTTCTCACCAGGGTACACAGGAAACAAAGTTTGGTATCATCTGTTCTGAAGCATCCAAAAACCAGCCATTAAACTAAATGGTTGTAGCTCATCTACCAGGGTAAAACACAGGGTCTAAGACAGAAACTTAAAATTACTGTAATTTGCATCCTATTATAGTTTAAGAACAACTTTGGCGCTACTGAAATGTACTTCCAAGTGATGTTTCAAGAAAGTTTTTCTAATTTTCATGTGCTACAGAAACACATGCAGCTGCCTCTGAAACACCGAACTGGGGAAAAAATATCCAAGTTTGCAAAGATGCCTTCTGCAACAACTCAAAATGGGTTAAGCCTCTCTCTCCCCTACAAAACATACCACAAGTACCAATCCTCCCTGCTGGGAAGATTAGCTCCCTACACTCTTCTCCCACCACATAAATCTTGCAGGAATCGTTGTATGAATAGATCTCAATTTAGTTTACTTATCTGGAAGTTTCTGAACCTAACTTCACCTGAAACACTCCAACTTGAAAGGCACAAAGAATCATTTCCACCTTCATTGCATGCGATGAAGCACAAAGAAACACAAAGTCTTGGTTTGGAACTTTTCCTCATTCTGCTGTAAAAAAAGTTTTATGTGATGAAGGCAAAAAACAAACTAGACAAGACAAAATCTGCATGACTTCAAAATTCACATTTACACCTTCATAGATGAGGATGGCTCAGCAATCCTTGCTTCACAAGGGGAAAACAAAGTTCTGACATCTACAACCCGAAGTGCTGGCAGGGATTTGCTACTCTGCTGCTGAAGAGGTGAACTATGAAACAACGTGCTGCAACAGCTCACAGCAGCCCCTGCTCAAATACAGACTTAAGGAGTAATTAAACAGTAGAGTAACCCCAACACAGATAAGCAATGTCTTGTGTGTCCGTGTCACACTGAAGGATACACTCTAACACCTGCTATGATGAGACAAAGAAACAGACAAATGAAAAGTAAAGCTATCATTTCCAAAGGTGATCTCAAACCCAAATGTTTATGAAAAGGAAAAGTTAATACTATCTCAGCTGAGGTACTTCGGCTTGACCAGGTGAAGTAAAACAATACTCACAGGTAATGATCAGGCTCAAACTTGGCATCCTCAGCTGCCAGGCGTTTCCTCCTACGCTCGTCTACAGGAGTTTGGTCTGGATCCTTAATGTCAATAACATCACTGAGTTCATCCTGCAAATGGAACAAAAATCATAGGACCACGTGGCAGGTATGATATGCAAGATTTATTTAGTAAGAGTGTAGGAAGGATGCTTATTAGCATTACACTGCAATCCCCAGGTGCTCTTCAACCTCCTTTTCAAATCTTCCAAATTCAGGCTCCGTTTTGCAAATAAAACATCAAAATTCCAAGGAAATTCAATTATTTCAAGCTCCTTAGAATTCATGATACTATAAAGTCTATTCAGGCCACTTTATCGTAAGACAGGCAGGTCATTTTGCATTACAATAAAATTTGCAATGTTTAACAAAAGCACACAACCACAACAAAGACAAGAAAAACCACAGACAATGACTTTTGAGATTACTCTCACACTCTGAAGTGGCCATACATTAATTAATGGCCAACTGTAGTGCCCATTCAAGCATCATTAAGTAGGCGTACATTAATGCTGATGGGAAGTGTACTACTTCAAGAATTTCATGGTAATAAACCAGTGTATATATATCCTAACAAAATGTAAATACTTTCCCCATAAATAGCAATCCTTCTGCTCCAAACCCTGAAAACACTACAGAGTTACATAATTAAGTTGCTTTAAACAGCTACAGATTCTTTAGACTAACAACACTACAACAAATTATCATCTACTCTTTTAATAAAAGCCCAGTATACTATGAAAATTATTACGCTACCTAGTATGCTACAGGTTGTAGATTAGCTTCAATCTATTCATGAATTAAAGAAACTGTTGAACTCAGAAGAGCAAAGTAACTGCATTTTAAAGCTCCTATCCTACCAATTAATCCACAAAAGCAAATTTCAGTGCATCAGCGTAACCCCAGTAAATCGCAGACATCAGAGGGGCAGACACCCTGAAGAGTGCACACTTCAAACATTACTGTCTTACGAGAAAATCAAGTTTAAAATAAAAAGTACAAAGAGAAAATTACCATGAATTTCACAATGAAAAAAAAATGTAATGTAACAACCATAACAGCACCTATCAATTAACCAGCTTTATGGGCCAGTTTTGGGGTTTTTTTTAAATTTCTTAATTTAAAAAGAAATTAAATTTTATGGTATCTGAAATATACTGCACATTGATGTTAAATAAGTTTGAAGTCAGAATAGAAGACAATACGAAATATAACGCAGAAGTGTTAACAGCAGACTGCGAACAGCCTGGAGACAGTTTGCAGCTTGTCAGAACTCTTCACCTGGCACATGGCCTGCTTCACAGAGGCCTTTGCCCGTGCCTTCACAGGCTAGTGAACGGTGCTGGCAACAGCAGCCCACTTCCAGAGGCCAGTTTTATCAAGGACCCCATTCAGTCCGTTCCTGTAACACTGCAGAAACAGAACAGCCAGTTGACTCTGCTACAAAATTAACTCAGTCTCGACCATCCCCTACTTCTGCAGGAACAAGGACTTGTCTGTACTTCTACATGCAAAAGCAGAATATTCTCAGTCACAGAATGGGATAACGGAAAAGAAGAGTTACCTAATGATCCCCTCCTGACTATGGAATGAGCCAGGAAGCCTAGACAACAGAGTTATCCAGAACTTTTGCGATAGGAGAAGACAAAAACGTATCTACCTGCAGCCGCTGGAACACCCCTGACCGCAAACTCCCAAATCCGTAACAGTGCTGTAGCGGTAGAGTGCTTTCTACAGTTTCTTTGTAAGGGGTCTGCTCTATTTCCCAGTCAAATTCTTCCTCCTCCTCCTCAGAAAACTCAGCAGAGGCAGCTGTATACATTGCATGGTCAGTGAAAGAAAATTATTATGTGGAAAATATGCATGATCTAACAGAAAGGCAAACACTGGTAACACAATAAGCCTTTCTCATTTTACTACAACTTTTAAGAAATCATATACAACACTGAGTCACAGATGCAGAAGCTTACATCAGTAATTCATATGTCCTGCTCCAAATTCTCCAGCTTTCAAAAATGAAGACCAGGAACTCTGAACTTTTTAAGTATACTCAAAGACTGAATTAACTGTTCCACTGATTTCAACAAGATCAGAATTTAATGCTAAGAGAACACTGACAGGAGCAAAGTGATGTTATCAATAATTTAAGATGGGTATTAAAAAATTAAACACAGATAGTGAAACCTTCTTGTCTGTTAAATACTGATGTTACACAAGTCATCCACTAGAACCCATAGCTTTAATCAGCTTCTACCCTTTGAGCTAAAAGTCCAGTTGTACTAGCTTGCAGAAAGCAGAAAACTCAAATGCGTGTGTGTGTTATACAGCCACTAGAGGGGTACAAAGATCTACAGAGGGTTAGCATATGTTAAGCACATTTTGGAAAAACATAAACATAACTAAGACTATAAAGATGACATGTATATCGCCTACATTTATTTTTACACTTATCCATACTTTCAGATTTATTCACACCCTTCTCATACCTTGAAATAAACAACAGAAATACTATATTTCCACACATCACCATGCAGATCCATAACTATTTCATTACATACATGTATCACTAGTATAAATATTTTTTTGTCATACCTATCTCTTCTACTAAAGGTTTTGCTGATCTTGATTTCCTTGGTGCTAAAAGAGATGTTAGCATGTCCAGTCCCTCAAAATATTGGCCAGGAATCTCCTTAGGTAACCGAATTGTAAAAGTTCCTTAAACAAAAGTCAGAATATAGTTATTGCATTAAAATATCCAAGACAAACAAATATGTGCATTTTTCCTCTCACGAAAAATACTCACAGAAACCGGGACGCATGCAGGTAGTAATTTACTACGCATCAATCTCTGTGCGTGTTTTTAACCTTACTTCACCAGTTTCACAAAAATCAAAGATTTTAATGATAAAGTATGAAAGAGAATTTTTAACCAGTTCTGGCCTCTGGACTTACATTGTATAAACACAACCCAACAGAATACAAGCTTTATTTAATTTTGAATCCTTCCACCAATCAAGCAATCAACAGATCAGAGAAAGTTACATTCAGCAATCTGATCATTGTCTTAAGCATGTAATAAAGGCTTTGCAAGCAGCAAGTTAAAGGTTTTATTGCTGGGGGTTTTTTTAAAAAATACATTCATTCCAGAAGGTACATATTTTATTCCAGAAATACCTTCCACCTTAAGGTGTGGAGAAAGGCTAACGTCTTATCTCTTAAGACATAGCTGAGAGATTGCCTCAGAATTATCTCATTTCTACTCAGCACTACCCGAGTTCTTTGCAGATTTACTAGACTAATGATCTTGGTACAATGACATGCCTAGTCCCCATGGGGCTTGAAGAAGACTTATACATACTTTTTTCATTGTTAGCACAGATCTGAACACTTCCTTTATGCTTAAGTACGGCCTAAATAAGTAAAAGAAATCCTGAGCAAGACTTTTTGTGCTATATCACATTTATTTACAATTTTTATGTTAAGTTGTATGCAATTCTAATGCAGCAAAGTATAAATTATTGGAGTTAGTAGTATTTTTAATGAGATATATACTAAGAACGTTAACTAATACCTTTGTCTGTATCATAAGATGCTTTTTCTCTGCCATCTTCTACAATTCTTCCAGGAAGTGTCAATCTGCAAGCAAAAAATGAGATGCCTCATTGAATGCCTGACTGATTCTACAGCTTCACGTCTCAGCCTATAAAAATGTAAGGCACATTCCAAAAGCAGTACAATGGACTTAACTGCATGATTCATCTAGGATAGAGAAAATTTGTGACTCCCAGTTTCCCAGCTTGGATGCAGTCAAAGCCACCACAGAGATGACGCCCTTGGCACTACGTGCAATGGTTTGAAGATTCTGAAATTTAAAAACTCTAAGCTAACCCACAGTGACAGCATATGAGAACTCATCCAAAGTTCTTGTACTGCTTATTCAGAATAACCAATTTACCGCATTCTACTGGTCCACTAAAATCCCTTGTGGTCTACTAATGTATACAGGGGAAGCATGTCCAAGAATACCGGAAACAGAAAATAAGAAAGGTTAATAGCTCATCAGCTTTTACTTGCCAAAGGTTCTCCTAAAACACTTTGATACTGAGATCACCTCTTGTTACTTTCCTATAGTGTAGTGAGGACCTTGTTATCTAGAGAGAAGATACAGTCTGGAACCTCACTTGCTACTGCCTTCTCTCACATGACTTCTCTCCTTAGGTTATTAGGAGTGCATCAAAAGCCATTCTTCCCCAAATGTGTTGTATCTGGCCCTCAACAGGGAAAAGACATCTTATTCTACACCACTTGCATATATCCAGAGAACTGTCTTCTCATTTCACAATTAAAAATCTAATGTAAACTAAATTTAGAAAAGTATTTCTTTAAACTCCCTTTAACATGATTTAATGCACAGAAACAAAGAGGCCAGATCCATAAAAACAATTCTTCACACAAAATGGGCTGTCTGCAGTCTACAGTGTAAGAGCTGCCGATGAGGAATGTTCTGACAGGAACAAAATGAAGTTCATTATTAAAAAAAAAAAGAAGTCAGTAGAGAAAGTTCAAATTTTTTTTTAAATCCTTCCACTACTTGCCTGAGAAAGTACGGTTTCGCGTAAAATTTAAAATCTTCCCCTTCAAAATATACATCAAACTCTGAAGCTCTGGCATAAGGTACTTTGATGATTATTGTAAGAAAATCCGGATCCTGGGTCAGCTCAAAAGCTGGAGTTATCATGATGAATCCAACAGAAAGAGCAACCAGTGGCTGTGTGGCCCTATCAAGACACAAAAACAAGAAAAGATTATTGTAGTTTCCAATTTAGGAAAGCAAATAGTGTCTTCAAATTCTGTAAGAACATTTCATATTTTCGCAAAATTGTCTTCCACATACTTAAGAAGAGTCATGAAAACAGCAACACAATAAAAGAAGTGTTATGAAGAATCTGAAGGTACCACTTCTCTGCATCTTAATGCAACAACTTACACAGGAAAGCACCTATTATGTTCTACATTAAAAAAATGCACTAAATTCAGTCCTAGAACTTGGCAGCTTTTTGTAATTGTTGTTTATAATTTCACACATAGCAGATGTTAGATCTCCACACTTCATTAGTGAACTGATCACAAACCACTTTTACAAAACACTGAAAACCAGTAATATTTTCAAAAAAGTAGAACTGTATTTTACAATGCATGTACACATTAGCCAGTATACAAGCAACAGATTCAGTACACCCCAAAGAGATTTTCTGAGCATACACACTACATGTGCTGCTCTTCACGTGACATTTACTGCACAAGACACTGGGATAGTACATGCACAGGGAGTCAAAGATGCTACTTTGCAGTGGGCTCATGACACAAGAGCTGCCTGAACAGTTTAAACATCAGCAGTGGACACATTCAGGATATTCAAGGTGACCGTTTTGATCAGTCCGCAGGGTTTTCGCAAATGTTGGAAGCAACTTCCAAAAAACCTCATGTTCCTTCTGAAGATTCAGAGAAAACATAAATAATACAGCAGTTGTAACTGAATTATCTACAGAATATCTGAGACCTCCTTTACGAACTGCTTTTAAGAGCATTTTAGGTCAACATTCATCAGACCATGTGTATGTATGTACACAAACGTGCATATATATTTAGCATGAGAAAAAGAATTTACATAGTACCATTCACCTGACACGCAACTTGTCTGACTCTTCAATAGCTTTAAAATGCAAGATAATTCCTCAGGTTTAACTTAGAATCCAGTTTGGTTTGGGGGGAGGAGAAGGGGAGAGGAGAACTACACACTTTTGAAGATTAACTTTTTAAGGAAAAAGTATTTTTACTCAAAAATGTAAGCTAGAACTATTGGCTGGGAAAGAGCTACTTTTCACTGACTTTCACAGCTACCTTTAGTAAGCGCAGCCCCGTTCTGACAACTCTATGCGCAAGCACAGAGCAAATGTTAATGACATGAACCATTAATTGGGCTAAATTGACAGATTACCCATTTTTTTTCCATATAGGCAATTCATATGGATAATGTATTTCAATTGACGGGTATGAAGGAATCCAAACCCACAGAGACACCCAGTTCCAGGGCAGCACCCTCACCCTCTCCAGGCCGAGAAGCTGCTGTGAGCTCACCGCGCTGTGACCAGAGAGGAAGCCTGGAACAGCCACAGTCCGATGTACGCGCCTGAGGACCGCCGCCTTACCTATTTAACCACCACACGCTGCCTAACACCACGGGATAAGAAGCAACAAAACCCCACTGGCCCATTTAGACCCTTCAGTACCAGCCTGCACTCTCGCTTTCCCAAAGGGGTGGCCTGTAACAGCCAGCGGCAGCCCCAGGGTCAGGCCCAGCTGCTCCCGCCCGGAGCTCCTCAGCGCCGCTGCACCTTCCTCCCCCCCTAATTTTCCCACTAATTTTCCTCCGCTGCTCGTTAAACCAGGTCAAGGGCCGACTCCCAAGCCGTACCGCGGGGCACACAAGGCGGAATCCCCTCGGGCCGTACCCCTGACGAGCACGGGAGAAGCCGACAAGACCGCGGGGACGCAGTGAGGGAAAGGACGAGCCGAGCTGCCACCCGTACCACGCCGCGGGCCGCGAACCGCCGCCACCCCCCCGCAGGCCTGTGAGAGGAGCGACCCTCCAAGGAAGGCCAGCGCGAAGAGCCGCGCTCCCCTCACGCCGGGCCGAGCAGCAGCTCCGCCCGCCACCAGGCCGNGCGCATGTGCGGGCAGCGCCGGCGGGGCGGGAACCAGCTCCGCCCCGAGAGGTTGGCCCGGCCCGGCCACCGCCCCCACGGGCAGCCGCTCAGCCCGCCTTCGGAAGAGAACAAGAACGGAAGAGGCGTGAGGGGGTAGTAGCGGGAAGTGAGCTGTCTCCGGTCTCGGGAGGCTGGGGGAGCCTCCACCACCCCGCGGGCCTGGCCTTCCCTCACGGCCTGGCCGTGGTCGGGGCGCGTGGGCCCCGCTGGCGAGGGGAGCCTTTCCCTCAGGGTTCCTCCGCTGCTTTGTTCTTCAGCAAAAGTGATGATGTGGTGGGCCAGATGTCCTGGTTCAAGGGCTGTCTAACGATCTCAAGAGATGAAAGCATTATTTGATAAAATCCGCACCCTCAGGTACTGTCATCCTGATAAATCGATCAAAATCCCAGTCCAGGAAAGACCTTGAGCTGCTGGAACAAGTCCGGAGGAGGCCGCAAAGTTGATTCAAGAGCTGGAGCCCCTCTGCTATGAGGACAGGCTGAGGGAGTTGGGCTTGTTCAGCCTGGAGAAGAGAAGGCTGCGGGGAGCCCTTGGAGCAGCTTTCCAGTACCTAAAGGGTCTGCAGGAAAGCTGGAGAGGGGCTGGTTACAGGGCAGAGAGGGACAGGACAAGGGGAAATGGGTTTAAACTAAAAGAGGAGACATTTAGATTACATAGAAGGAAGAAATTCTTTCCCGTGAGGGTGCTGAGGCCCTGGCACAGGGTGCCCCGAGAAGCTGTGGCTGCCCCTGGCTCCCTGGCAGTGCCCAAGGCCAGGCTGGATGGGGCTTTGGGCAGCCTGGGCTGGTGGGGGGTGTCCCTGCACATGGCAGGGGGTTGGAACTGGATGATCTTTGAGGGCCCTTCCAACCCAAACCATTCTGTGATTCTATGCAGTTCAAATCAGAGGATGGGGTGCTGCAGTGTGAGCATTGCCTACACACCCTCAGGTCATTCCTCCTGTGTGATAGCTGCAGCCATGCCTAAAAATGTAGGCATGTGACACGGTCAGATACAGCTTCTTAAACAACGGGCTACTGAAAGCAAATGGTGCCTTGCAGCTCAGAATATAAGAAATGCTTCTATGTATAAGTAAACCACACAGTGAGAACAAACACTTCTGGAGAGCAGAGAATGAAATTAAGAGCTCAGTAAATAGGAATGGAAGAATTGGGCCTAATGTAATTTAAATTGAGGTGGTATGGATAAAATTAATTTCAAGAACTGAAATACATCAAAGTGGAGGGCTGCAGAAATAAACAGAAGAGAGACCCCCAGGAGCACTGTCAGAACAGGAATTCCTGATTATGTAAGTCTCTTCTAAGACAGCAGATAAATGCGGATAAGATTGACAGTGTGAATAGAGGCAGATCCTGATGAATCAAAAGCAACACAGCATTAAGGAGAAAATGCAACAAAAAGCTCAAAAAACTGCTAAAGCAGAAAAGTTGGTTTAAAAGACATAATTTACTTATCTTGAAATATAGCACCCAATGTAGAAGCGATCTGATTTTTCTGTCATTGGACCAAAAAAGGTATTCTGGTACCAGAGAATTTTCTACATTTTGAAGTGCTACTGCCTCTCTTCCTCTTTCTGGTCCCTCTGAAATGCATTCAGATGTTTTCCCTGGAGGGAAAAAAACATAATTAGGTAACTTCTGCTAATGAAGGGTTTTGTGGTTTTTTAATAGACAAACAATCTTCCAGGCTGATAAAGACTTTTTTTTCATTCTGGAAATCCACTGAATATGACATCTCTTCACGAGAAAACATCTCCACTCTTGGCAGAACTGAACCAGCCGTTTAAATACTGCACAAAAAATAAAAACTTGCTTCAAAATAGATCATTCTACCCATTGATCTAAAATTGACAGATGGTTTTAATATTTGGCCTAAACTTTCTTGTGTCCCAGTTTTTTACATGCAGAAATTGAAGATGCACAGCATATAAAATGCATTTTTTAATATTAAAGAATTTTAGATGCTGATTTGACTTGGACCAAAGCCTTGATCAAGTCATCAGAAACTTTTGATATATTTCCAGAGAATTTCAGCACTAATTAACTTTTGGACCTTACCAATGTAATCTATAGTAAGAATGTTGGACAGGAAGCTGAATTATGAATCAGTAGGCACCATCTTCTCTGGATAAGTTCAAATTTGCGTAAGACAAATCTATGAAAGATAAGGAAGAACTTTCATCAGAGAGTTTATTCTTGTCTGACACTTTCCAAGACTGCCTCAGAATTCATTTTTTTAGAGTCTTAAGAACTCCTAGCCTTTTTTTGTCTGGTAATACTTTCCTTGTAAAATAAATATTTATATACAGATTTCAGTGAAGACACTGATGCATCAGCCGTTCTGCTTTTCCATCCAAGCAAAGTATGAAGGAGCATCTCCAGGAAATTGGTATTGCTTTCTTCTGTAAAAAGCATACGGAGTTTTTTAGAACTGTAATGAAGAAGTTTTATTTAAAATTGTAGAAAGACTACATCTTTTGGTGCATCTTTCTGATGAAGTGAATTTGGCTGCTATATGTGATATCGAGCACTGAAGAATGAAAATTATCATCTACAATGTTCTGGGCAAGTAATTAGCGGTCCCTTTGAAAAATGGAAACATGAAGCTTTGCAATTTATGAGCACAATTAACTCTACATGGCTAATAAGTAAATGTGACATAATCCCACAGATACAATACTTATTATATTCGAGATATACAGTTGGCGTGTACATAAACAGTGGTAATCAGATACGAAATATGCATTTATTTCAACAAGTAAAAGGAGGAACAAAACAGTTTCTCTGCCCAAGAAACAAATAGAAATAAAGTTTGTATAAGTTTCAATCAGAAACATATTTCTCTGTGAAATTCATTATGAAATACAATATAATACATAACTTTCCATTGTCTAAATTATCAGTGCTATTATTTTTATAAACAACTAGAAGTAGTTCTGTAATTGTTAGACTTACACTTTGCAAAAATTCAGTGTAAATTAGAACTGGGGGCTTTTCCTGCGATGGAAATAGAAGATACCATTGCACACTCAGGTAAAATTCATCCTATTCTTCACTTTAACTTTGAAAACAAGTGAAAAACAAATATTTTGAATTCTTTTGTCTAAGTGGCCTGAAGCGTTCCTCCAAATCTAATGCATTTTAATCTGACTTTCCTTTCCCCATAGATATGATTTTCCAGGAGTTTATAATCCCTAGCAGTTTCACTTACAGAAGTACTGTCTTCATAACACCATGATATCTTCATAGCTTTATTTTTGCTCTTTTCCCTTACAGCTTCCATTATCCAAAGATAATGAAGCTTCTCATTTTATTTCTCCAGAGGAGGGAAGGATCCTGGATCACAAAGACCTTCTGTACTTTTTCAGATAAGGACAACATGGGTCTCTGGAGGCAGGATTGTGGTCTTTATGAAGTCAGGATCAACCTTGCAATGGTCTTTACAAGAATAAAATTGTAGCAGTCGGGTATGTCAATATGTAATGTGTTTCTTGGTGTTACATTTTGTGGTGTGTTAGCTGCTAGACAGATGTCAGACTTGCTTTGAAGTAAGCGTATGTGAAGTTTGCACGTGAGAGATCGAGTTATAGTTTCGCTTCTTAGTGACTGAAGGACATGAACTTTAATATTAGTAAGGGTAAGACAGAGGCCCTAATGAGCCTCTGTGAGAGCCTGACCTGCCACTGCTAAGCGAGAGAGTTCTAAGATCCAGGGAGTGGGCAGGCACATCAGGTATGGTCTGTATTTGTGACAAATGCGGAGGTTTGCGCTTGTGCAACTTTCAGGTTTTTTAACAGCTTTGCAGGGATCTCTCGTGGTCTCCTGTGTTAGGAGCCCTTGGAGTTGTTCAACAACACCCCAGAAGTAGCATGTAAACACCTTTGTTTGCTAGTCTGGGTTTTTAGCTTGGTTGTAGGACAGTGAGGTTTTGAAATTTATTACTGACTAGGCAGTGTGTGTTATAGTTTTCTTTCTATTCCTGATAGGTAGAGGGTGTATTTCTGTTATAGCCCTCTTGCTGAGAACCTGGCTCTTCTAACACACTCCTTTACTTTTGCATTAAGTTGCTTGAATCTTTGGCTGCTGCAGAAAATGGCACCTCTTACACAACCTTAGAAATTGTAATAAAAAAAAATTACTAAGAAAGCTTCAGTTTTAAGATTTTCTTAACTATGCTTTAAATCAGTTCCTTAGAGAGCTACATAAAAAAATCTTACATTATAGTAAAGGCCTTTGAATTATTTGCCTTTTAATATATACAGCAATGCCGTGATACTGTGTCCGCAATGCTAAAGATGCCAAACACACTTGGTTATTAATAAATTTGTTCAAGTCTAAAGTATGTGAAGTTTTACTGAAGCTGGCTCTCACTGTTGTTTTAGATCTAAGCCATCAGTCTGACTGAATGTCTCAGCAGCCACTGTCATGTGTCAAGACTCCACGTCGCGGGCAGTCAGTCCGTTGCTTCGCTGCCGAAGTTGAACTCTTCGGAGAGTGCCGTGGGTTCAGCAGCGCTGTTTGAAGCTGTTTCAGTCAGTGGAACTGATTTTGAGCATGCACGCCAGTAGCACGGAAGTTGATATTTGCACAATATAATCTGCAAGAAAGCAGTACAAGTGGGCAGGTGAGTGGCACACTACTGCCTGTCACAGAAACAAGGGGAGAAGTCTCTAAAGTCCCTTGGAATGTTTTTCATATTTCATGATGTTTACCTTAGTATTTTAACACAGACGTTGCTAACACATCCTATATATGAAAGAGATTTTATTGATAGTATAAAATGACACATTTGTACAGCTTGAGGATTTCAGGGGGTTGCTACCGGTACTCATTTTTTTATTGTTTGGTAGGGTTTATTGCAGTACGTTTAGTCTCTGAAAAAAGCATGTGTTTATGCATTGTGAGCTTTCTGTAGTTTCTCCTTTAGTATTGCTATTTTCTCTTAGCATGAAGTAATTTATGTTTTTACATCTGCTCAGAGTCTGAGTTGGGTGAAGTTCTGAAACAGTAATCGCTCATTGCATTTGCATTGGTACTAAGGTAAAATACATTTTGGGATACCGTTGGCAAAGGCTTGTTGCAACAGCAGTATAAGATGGCCAGGCTGCGTAGTGTCACTGCCAAGTGAACGCCATTTAAGTAGCAAAGGACCAACCTAAAAGTAAACCTGACTTTACAGAGTGGGACTGCACAGCAGGAGGTTGACCCTTTTGTGTGAGATGCATCATTTACAATATGCTGATTCCCTGAGTTGGCAAGGTCCTGGTCTGGAAATACAAGAGACTTTGTCCTCACAGCCTGTGTGGTTACTGGCCCGACATGTAATGCTTCCCCATGGGCAGCGCTGTGACTTCAGCTGTGATCTCATGACAGTTCTAGTGCTGAGCATTTATTTGCCCCAACAGATTAAATAGCTCTGCAGAGAGCACACCTCCACGGAGGTGAGGGACAGTTCAGCAGTGTGTGGTCACTGCACTGCACAGCAGTCCCCGGTGCTGGCAGCAGCCTCGCAGTCTGGTTCACTTCCAGTACAAATACCGTGGGGACATGCGAGACTCCCCTTTTCCAGCTCTCCCCATTCAAAGAAGGTCTCCATTCTCTGTGCAGCTTATACTCCAGCTCTATGGGGCAACAAGAATACTTGCATTCCTGTCATACTGCACATTTAAAGGCAATAAATCAGGTTACAAACCTAAGTGGGATTTATTTCTGTGAAATCCACAGCATTGTGACCTCTGCTGATGTTGCACAGAAGACCAGATAAGTAGCTTGATCAGTCATACACGAACAACTCCAAAGCCACCCGAAAGTAAGTGAATGCTTATATTCCTGGGCTGTTCCACAAGTGTTGCAGTTTATCCTGATACAACCTGCCTTTGGAGCAGGTGGGACGAGAACAGTGTGTAGGTGGGTGATGAACTGGGGCCGCAGGCTGGAGGGGAGCTCAGCACCAGTGCGCCGGTTAGCACAGACAGCAGGCACGCACCTCAGAGACCAGTTCCCTCTCTCACCTTTTTCTCCTGCTCATCTTTTTGCGCACACTCGCGCTCTACCAGTGCTGCGCACCTGCGCAACAGGGAGCTCCGCGGGAAATCAGGCACCTTTGAGTAACACAACCTGCCGGCAGCGAGCATCCCACAGCCCTGCCTCGCCTTTCCTCCTTTAGCGAGGAAACGCTACTCGGTAACTGCGTAAATGAGATTTTTACAGTCTTATTACCTGCCATCCCGTTATCTCTGCCCTCCGACCGACTCCCAGAGGTTTGGCGCCGCCGGGGAGCGCTGCACAGACCTGCGCGCCCCGTCGCGCTGCCGCGTCGGACGCCCCCGGCCCCGTCCGGCTGCGGGCTGGCCCTCCCCTTGCGGGGCCGCCGAGGGGAC
>VWZZ01001977.1:389870-421901 GCA_013399095.1 Psophia crepitans
GCCCCACGCGCGACCGCCCCCGGTCCCTGCCCTGGACGGGATGCCCGCCAGGCCGCTCCTGCCCGGCTCTGGGCCGGCCGCTGGAGCCCGGCCGCTGTCAGGCGTGCCCAGTGCCACGCGTGTCCGGGCCCTCCTGCCCCGTGAGTGCCCTCTGCTGTGGCCGCCCGCTGGTGTCTCTTTGCAGCCCGGTCCTTCAGGTACTTCCCTGTCCCAGGTCTTTTTCCCCTCACCTCTGCGAGTGCCCGCTGATCAGAAATCCCCGTGCAAACGGCTCTGGCTGTAGATAAACGTTTTCCTCTATGTTTTCACTGGGAACGTGGTTGCCAGAGATGCCACCAAACTGCGTGGAGGAGTTACCTCTGCCTCAGGTCCCTTCATCCGAGTGGGGCCATACCTCCTCTGCGTGCTTGTCCGAGGGCAGCCTCTGAAATAGCTGCTTTCCGTGAGTTTTGGCCTTGTTTTGAAGGCTGATGTGGGGAATGTGGTACTTGCTGGCTGGAGTCTGTGACGAGCTGCTGTCCGTCTTTAGCAGGGAAAAGGAAAGGTGACTGGCTATTTCTGCGTGGTACCGCTGGGTTCCCAACTTCGAGGCACTGATGGATTTTAAGCTATTTGGAATGCTTTTTATATGCAAATTAATTTAGCAGAACTTTAAAACAGAGTTTGAAATCCTAGTGTGTTGTGTTCCCTCTTGCAGCACCTTACAGGCAGCATATTTTTTAAAAAACTGTAATTACTTCAGAAAAAGATAGAGCAGTGTGCTTTCAATGGGTGGAGGACTGTTTTCCCCTTTGCATTCCAACTATATTATGGTCAGTGTGACCTCATATATCTAATTAACTTGGTATGTCTTTGTGTCTTTGATTCATGATTTCACAGAGATGTTCTGAATGAATGACTATTCCTGTTTTTTGAGCTCTATTCCTTAACTTATTAAAGCAGTTGGTTTCTTACATGCATTGTTACCCTACTGAATGCAAGAGATGTTTACTGTGGCTGAGAATGGATCATGGACAGAATTCAAATGCATGTATTAGAGCAGGATTATTTCCACTAGCAACTGTACCTCCTGAAGTAATTTTTCTTTAAGGCATACCTCTGCGATTATCATGGAAATCAAGAGGAACACTGAAGGAAGGAGGCCAGAAAGTATGAAACTGCTAGAGAGTGTAAACAACTGTTCCATTTCAATGAGCTTTGCAGTGACCATCTTCATGTTTCAAAAGTTGACATTTTCTAACTTTTCTATTATTTTTTGACTTTGCAAGTACTTTTTACAAGGTCTGCAACACAATAAAAGAGAGAGGAATGCTGTATTTAAACCATGCCTTTTCTTCAATTTTGGTTGAGGTTTTTTTTGTTCTTTTTTTTGTAGGATTTGGATGTTATTTTTCTCTTCCCTCACATCTGTTGGCACGGTGTTGTCCTGCACCATTGGCACCAGCAGGACTTTGTATAACTTAGGAGCACAACTCTGTGGGTCCAGTTCTGCCCCGTGCTGAAAGATTCTGTATTGTGTTAGTAACTACCATAATAGTATTTATTTAGGTGAGGGTATCCATAAAAAAGACTTTTTCTGGAGGGGAGTGACATAATGTGGTCCAAGCTGAGGAGATGCTTGCCTTGGGAAGGCAGAAATACCCACCAATGTGTGCCGTTCTGGAACGGATCGTATTCATGCTTGCATGGTGAAGGCATCAGATGGTGGGATCTGCGTGGCTTACAAAGCCTGACCCAAGACACACTGAAAGCTGTGTGAGGTTGTTTCCAGGGAGCTTGAATTTGGAGTGGAAGAAACAGACAATAATTTAACTAGTTAATAACTTCAGGGGTGAGTATTCCCATTGATTTAATAGGCTTTGCTTACATATGTGCTTACAGTAAAGCATGTCTGATGTAACGTGCTGAATCAGGGTCATTACTGCCTATTTGTTCCTACAATATAAATAATTATTATTTTAGTTACTCCTTATGAGCAAAGGAAGATTATTTTTTATTATTATTTGATGTGAGAGCTCCTATATGACATAACTGATTCCTTCAGGATAATACCCATTTGTGACTGTTTAAGATCTTGTGATCTGGTCATGGTCTATGTATTTATATGTAGATGGCATGATTAATTGAAATAACCTTAGTGAAGTTTTGCCTATGTGAATGTAAGAAGTTGTTTTAATTAGTTTTGCCAAGTTCGTTTGTGTAGAGTTGTCAGAAGGCTGCAGGTTTTGGTCTGAACTAAGAAACAATCAAAGGCACTGTCTAGGATTTGCATTCGCTTTATAAGAGTCAGTTGAAGGCAAGGTGAATTGTAATTTAACTGGGATTTTGTAATACCACTTTTGTAGTCACAATATAATAATAGAAGACACTCAATGTTTAAGAAGTGCAGGTTTCTTCTGATACAAGTAGTCATACATGACAAAAGCTTAACTTAGTCACCTATCATTAGCTGGCTGGTACCTAGCAAGTGTTAGTAAATACGTTCATGTGTCCTGCTTTGGTCATTAGATAATTTTGGCAAATCTAGATAAGCAGTGCATTTAACTTTCTGGTTAGCTCCGAAAACTGATTTTTGGTGGTGGTTTTACTGATCCTTCCTCCAGTACTGAATCCTATGCCTTTGGTACGATTTTTTTCATATGAAGAATTCTAAGTATGTGCCAAACCAATGTGTGCAAAGTATCAAAAAGCATGAGGGTTATTTTACATTTGAAGGGCAGATGTGACCACACTTTCTATTAGACCAGCATGGCAAGGCTTGGGAAGTGAACCTTTGCCAGCACATTTAGATCCCTGGAAGTAACTTTTCCAAAGCAAAACATGTCTAGTATGGCAACCTGTCAAGATACTTTTTATTTCTTTGCAGCCTGTGTGCACACACATACAAGTTTGGCTTGAGTTCGGTAGCCTATAATAACATGTTGAAGGACCAAATACTCATGCGCGTCTAACAAAGAATCCACTTGATAGAAGAAGATAAAAACATCCATTTTGGTTCTGAGTGGTTTTCTCCCTGTTTTCTGAGTTGTAGAAGGAGATTGAAACTTCAACAGTTTTTTTAATTGTCAGCAGCTACAGTCAATTTTGTGCAACTGTGTTAAAGTGACAAAACTTTATTTAAAAACATTTAGAGCCTTTCTAAGGTATATTTAAAAGTGTGCTAGGGAATGTGTTCCACATAACGGAGCCACTGCTGGGACATTGCCTTAGTGTTGACTGTGAGGAAAGGAGCCTGTTTAGTGAATCACCAGTTTTGATACATTGCCTAAATCTAACCTTGTTTATGCTGCAAGAATAAATGAGATCATAATACAAGGAAGGTTTCAAAAACTAACAACTGTATTGTGTTTTGTAAGAATCTGCATGCATTATCTTTCTCTCAGGAATAAATCTGAAGGCTTGAATAGATTAGCAGGCTCTGTAATGAGATGGGAATGCATTATTTTGAACGGATCTGGATTGATTTAGGCAGGTTGTGGGTTAATTATGTTCGAGACACTTTGGCTGTGACTAATAACAAAAATTTTGTGATGTTTTCTGTAGTGCTTAATCTTAGGCAACAGTGCTGAATTTTAAAGCCATATAATGGGAGAACAGGAGGAGGGGGAGAGCGGGAAGCAATTTTCTCTGAACAGATGGGTAAACAGGGAACAGAGCAAAGAGTTTGACATAATGTTATATTTGTTAGATTTATAAAATATCGACAAGCTACATTTTTGTACTGAAATTAGAAGAAGGATTTCAAGGCAACAAAGAACTTGTGTATATAATTTCTTTATTTGTTCTTGTCAAACACATTAAACTTTAAGGCCCAGGTCACTGTATTGTTTAGATGCATTTAAACATTTAATTTAGGTTGTAAATTCCAATTACAGACTCTATCCATAATCAATAAGTTGAACTATAAATGAATGAATGCATGTTAGGTACAATGGTTGTAGTACTCTGTGGATCTATGTGCTTTCTCATGTGCTTGGAAGTCTCTTGAGGTAGGTAACTGTTACTACTGTAACAGCTGTTCCCATTTTACAGGTAGGACAACTAAAGCAGAAAGAATTAACGACTCACCAAAGCTTTGCAGGGGCTGACTTACTGAAATGGAGCCAAAACTGGTGCCCGTTTACCCTTCAACCACTACCTGAGTATTTCTCTGTGTAAAAAACCTGGTAGTGTCTCAGGTTGATAATCTAGCAATATATTCTTGCTGGCTTGCCAGCTGTTTTTTATTCTATGTAACAAATTTTATGCTTTGTGTATTTTGCAGTGGTATTAACACACTCCATCCTTTAGAAGTTTGCATCTTTCGGCTGTTCCATTTGTTGTACTGTCTAGGACCATCTGAAAACTCTTGGCTTCCCAGTGGGTTTGCATCAACCAGTGCTAACTACACAATAAACATTTGCAAGTAGGGGACATACATTGTATTGAATCAGGATTCTGTGTGTACCTTATAAGAAACCTCAGCTTAAAGCAGGCCTGTCATTAAGCAGTAAGTCTGTTTGCCTGAGAAGGCTCCTGGTGCCCTGCCCGACCTAACCCTGGTAGAAATGAAGTAGCTGCTCCACTGGTATGAACTAAGTTCTAACCTCCAGTTTCTCTCTTGACAACTCACGGTGGAGGCTCTCTTCTCTTCAAGAGGGGATCCAGATAAGCCTGCAAAGCCGTTCATTTTGTGTAAAGCAGAAGCATCCTAGGTGCTGTTGGTCAAACTGGAACTGTTTTGGGTTGAAGACATTAGCTGTATCCTGCAGATCTTTAAGGAATATTCTATCATCCAGATGTTACTTCTCCCTGTCCTGTCCCGTCCCTTCCCTTCCTCCATGCCCTGTATGTATGTGAGTGCATAAAAGAGGAGGGAAAGGGAGTTGTGATGTTCTTTGCTGGAGTCTGCTCATTTGCCTTCCTAGCAGTTTGACTTTGCCCTCCTTACACCTGCCTCTTTTCAGGCTTCTGGATAATAATAGTAATTTTGTAAAGGCTAAGCTAAAATTGTTGTTAAATGCGTCCTGCTGCAGCACTCTTTTTATCTCCATTTCCAGCTCACCTTTGTTCCCACAGTCCTCTTGGTTTCCTTATGTACTTATAAACAAGATGTACAAGGTTTTGTCCCAACATTCTTCTGTACATCATTGCTGCTTTCCACGGTGACTGTTGCCTTCAGTGTCCAGGACTGCTACTGAGGTAGTTCAAATACTACCTCATGCTCCTTTCCTCAGGGATTTTTATTCCTACTTAGGCCATTGCAGGCTCCTGAGTCCCTTCGGCCCAGACCTTCGTGACTCGTTTGTCTCCATGGCATAGCTTTCTCCTCCACTCTTGGGCTGGAAGGGTGTCTGTGTTGGCAGGTGGGATGTCTCTTGTTCATCCGTAGCTCCTGTGGGCTTACAAGGCATTCTGTTTTGATCAAGGGTTACTTCTGCTGAGTCTGTTCATTGGAAGTGCTTATCTACATATGCTGGATTTTTCACTACTAAATAGCTGCGTAATGGAGTGTTCACCGTGGCTAGAATTTGCAAAGAAAAGCTTAGTGCTTTGGTGTTCGGTTTTGAAATGTTGCAATAAAAGCTTAGAGCTTAGTACCTCTCCCAGTGAATTCCATTGCCAGAAGCTATATCAAAGCCGTTCTCATCCTGCATATGGCTTGATTTAGAGACTCAATTAAGAGGAAACATTAAAGAGATAGGGAGAAGGGGGGAAAAGGGGATCTGTGTGAGCAGCTAATTATTCACTTCAATAATTCAGTGGTTTTTACACTAATAGGTTGGAAAGTAAATACCACTTCACATAGATGTAGTATTCCATTATTTATACACTGATGAAATTGGGGTTTAATTAAGACTAAAGCCTAAGACTTTAAACCCTTAATGAAACATGTTGCTTTGTATAGTCAGTAAAGTACCATTGGCTGGTATTTCCTAACACAGAAGCGGGTTACTCTGTAGTGTAGAATGATGCTGTTATACAGAGCAGCATTTTAATGTCTGGAAAAAGATAATGACAGCTTTATTAACTGTCATTTTTCTCGTTGTTAAGAACTTTTGTTTCTAGTATTAACTTTACTGATTAATTGTATGTATGTAATTGTGTGTGCTGAGAAGAGGCAGGGATTGGTGTCCTCTGTTCAGCGATATGTCAAGAACTGGCAGTGATCTATGATTACCCTTTTGAACTCTCCTACAATGATTATGATGCTTGTGATTTAGTTGCTTTGTCAGCACACATCCATCTAACGGAGTATAAATGCCATCTGTGTTGGAATGTGAATACAATACAGTAGAAGCATTCCTGGAGGATGTGATTTTACCTCCATACCAGTGGGGGGACACACAAACCCCAAAGGCCATATTTTCAAAATGTCTCAACTCCTCAGGAGAACCCTGATTTGTCTGGCTAGCAAGTAGCTTCAATGTGCGTTTTACATGCGGATTCCCCTATTGTCTAGCTGAAACTTACTTAAAGCCTGCACAGATGGGTGCAAACTGTAGTTTGGCCTGTGACTGCTTGTGGAATATAGTTTGATTCATGTGGGACATGTAAATATGTTTGTTTTTAAAAATCTCTATTTTAACGAAATCTCAGGGATTCCACCGGGTGGAATGGAGAGCAGTCCTTTGAAACTATGCCAGTACCTTCAGGCCAGGATTAAGGCATGCATTTTTAATAGCAAAATTAATTAACTGTTAGAATAATTTACATATGGATGGAGTGGATTTTTTTTAAAGTATGGATGTCTTCTTCCAGTGTAGCCATTATGGGCCTGGTAATGAAGTTACTGGACGTAGTTCTGTGATCTGCATTGTGTTAGAAAGTTGGCTAGGTAGTAATAAATCCATTCTGGCTTCATAGCTTTTTCTTCCAGCATAGACGTTGTCATTTTCACAGAGAAAGTTGTTGTCTGGTTTGAGGTGCTGTTGAATTAATTTCATCTGTGTATGTAATGCAGTGATTTATGCAAATCCTGAAATTAATAACTAGAAAAATTCTGAAAATAGCATATTTCTTTGTGTTGACTTGTATCATTGACAATAATTGGCCACTTGCATGTTCTGTGAATATCTAACCAGAAAAAAACCTCCTGATCCCTTACAATGTGAAGGGGAATAAACCCCACCCCCGATATCTGTTAATGCGTGATTCTCTTCATGTTTACCTCAGTATTTTTTATCTGCCTCTTTATGAATTTTCAGGAAGCCTGGAGAACACAAACATTCAAAAGAGCCTTCATCTTTGCAATGCATGCATCTGGCAGTTGTGGCATGTGGGGACCGGCTGGAAGAGACGCTAATCATGCTGAAATCAGCAGTTCTTTTTAGCAACAGGAGGCTCTGTTTTCACATATTTGCTGAGGATTCCCTTAAGCCTGAATTTGAGAAGAAGGTGAGTTCCTTTGTCATTTGGTAAATAAATAAATGACTAACTTATAACTGAGAAAAATTACATCGACATCAACGAGTAGCAACTAAGTACTTTTTTTATTGCCTGCAGTTTATAAATTCCTTGTGCATGCATATTTTTTTAAAAAACCTATAAAACATATAATGTCTAATTCCTCCCCCGCTGTCTTTCAGCTAAGGGAATGGCCTTCCTCATATACAAAGAAGTTTGAATACAACATTTACCCAATAACCTTCTCAGTAGGAAATGCTCAGGAATGGAAAAAGTTATTCAAACCATGTGCTGCTCAGCGCCTTTTTCTTCCGGTAAGGCACCTGGATTTCCGAATAGGTTGCTTCAGGAAGAGGTTAATTCCACAGAAAGGAAGCTTTGCTGGTGTAATATTAAGACCATTTTCAGGCTGAAACATCTGCTTAAAGATATTTTAGTCTGTGCTTTAGCCACTTAGGGGAAAAAAAAACCAAACCAAACAAAACAGAAATCCAGCCTCGCTTTTTCTCCTGCTAACAAAGGATGTGTGTTTCTTATTTACCTCTAGTTCCATTAGCCTCTCAGACTCTTAAGACTCAGCGCAAGAGCTCTTTCAGGGTAGATGCTGCATGCCTTCCATAAATAACATTCTTTTCAGCTCACAGTTATCATATCCTCTTTACCCACTATCTCCCTTTCCATATGTTAGCCCTTAGACCGATGCTTTCAGCAATCCCTTTTCCTCGAGTTTTATTTCTTTTTCCAAGACTGTCGTATTTGCCCTTAAGGTAATAATTCCAATGTGCTCAAAGTCAGATTTCATGCAAGAGCCCTGTGCTGTGTACCCTAGGATCTTCAGGTTCACTGAAAATTTGTGTTCTTTACTGTATACTTAGTGTCATAAACTCTGAAGATATTTAAGGTTGCTGGAGAGAAGGAAGGTGTTGATAACAATTTGCGTATGCAGAAATTGAAAGAACTTTTGCATAAAGCAGTGTCTGTGGAATTGAGAACATCTATCAAAAATGTTCTGTGCACTGCTGTTGATTGGGGTGACTCCAATAAAGTGACATGCTATTCACATGATGCAGATTTCTTCGTTGCTGTCTTATGAGAAATGGGGGGGACACACAAAGAAATCTTTACTTTCTCAGATGGAAACAATCAGGAGACAGCTGCACGTCCAGATACGTACACTATGAATACATATGTGAGAAAATATGTGCTGTCAGCAGTTCTGTGTATCTGCCATTTAGGGGCAGACTATCAAATGCACGAAGGCCAGATGGTAACTCCAACTTCAGCAGGGATCCTCTTTTCTCCAAGTAAATATTTGTATCACCTGGAAAATAATCCCTAAATGTTAGTTTGTTCAATACAGATTGTTTGTAAGAATGTACTCAAATAGGGTTGTTTTCACTGGGTTAAACATAATCTCTGTTCTTCCTGTTTCTGTGGTATTTTTTGTCATTTTGTTAGACTCTCATCGCAGAAACTGTTTCACTTTTATTTGTCATCACCCTTTTGATGACAGAAGAGGCTTATGTATTCATGCCGATTCCGTTAGACTGTGCTTTTTTTTTGTTCCTTTTTTGTCACTCACACGTTACTGGAGAACTCCGAACTTTTGCAACGTCTTGTAAGGAACATTAGACCGTTGCATGTTGTCTTAGCAAAATTAGGAGGCAGCCTGAACTGTAAATGTTTGTTTCTCTTGGGGCAGTTTCAAACTGTTGCGTTGGTCAGGCTGAGGTTTATGGCTTTGAATAGGAAGGGTTGTCTGAGAGGAGTTGCAGCTGACACTGAGTTGATATGGTTAGAGTAAAGAAGTCAAGTTGTAGTGATAGCTGAGGTGGCAAGTGTCCAGTTGGACTTCTGGTACTCAAGCTCACAGCCTGGCAGAACCTTGGGCTGTTTCTGCGTCATTTCAGCACCGTTATTTGTATCAGTTCTTGATAACTAGGTTCTGAGGTCCCCTTTGAGTGAGACAACACTGTAGAAATCTAGTCTGAACACAGCAGAAGCAGAGGGTTTCTAGTGTTATTGTTTAGAGAACTATTTTGACTTGTATTTTAAATAAATATCAGCAGGATATCAGTATCCTTTTTTTCTTATCCTTCCCTGTCCTAAGTGTTTTCCCCTGCAGCGGCATGAAATGTGTCTGGGTTTAGGGAGGGCCCCAGGAGTGCAGTAGTTGAGTTTATCAGCTGTTTAGCCCTCAGTTGTGCAAATTGCCTTGCTCCTGATAATGCTAAGCCTGAGTGGAATGTGAGTCTTTGATTCACAAGTGCCTCTCCTGCCACAGAAATCTCTCTCCTGCAGCACCATGTGAAAGTGGATGGGAGGGTAGGGGGAACATGTTATGGGAAAATTGCATGAGAATCTCAATGATTTTACTCACTGATGAAACTGGAGCTACAGGATGTGATCCTGCCGCTTGTAGTAATGAGCTGCTTTGTCCCGGGAGCAGGTTGACGTACGCATTGAATCTTGGGTTACTAAAACATTAAGGAGGATCATACGGCTTCCTGCATTTTACAGAGGCATTCTGTGACATCTGATCAGGTTTGCTACACATACGCAGGGAAAGTAGATTGAGCCTCCACGTAATCTAACAAATCTAAATCTCTTGCTGCAGTCTACTGTAATAAAGCTACCAATGGGATTTGCAAAGATGGAATAAGGAAGATGTAGATCTAAACATGAGCACAAAATGAAACTTTAAAAATAAACTAGGAGGGTAGTGCTCTCAGGAATTAATTGGAACTGTTTTGTAATACTAACAGTGATCTTAAGACACCAGGTGAAAAACTGTCTTCTCCCGAATGTTGCGTACCACAGAGCTGCTTGCAGCTGTCTCTGTGTTGCTGGTTTGGAGCTACCAAAACAATCAGCTAAAGCATCATGGAATGCTTAAGGGATTTTTGGATGATTTTAGTTCTAATAGTAACTAACATTTAGAACCCTTCTCAAAACACTTAATCTACTTAAAGAGCTTTTAAGGTAGATTAGCAATATCTCTGTATTATAGCTGTCCTCTTGAGTACGCTGAAGTACCCAGCCCATTGGATCAGTGGCAGCACTGGGAATAGATGCCAGAACCTTATCCAGACAAAAGTCTCAGTCTCTGTTGTAATTTGAGTTAATTGCTTACTACAATTAAGCTTAGTAACTCAACTTAGTGGTACTCCTACATTAGCATCAAGACTTGCGATTTGTCCCTGATTTTGGATAAAGCTCTGGTAAACTGCCACGCTAGCCATTGGAAACCATTAGGTAGCACAGCTTCAGAACATGCCAATATGTGTTTACACAGTAGTGTGTTATTACTTGCCAACCTTGCTAACACAGGGAGAATCTATGGAGACAGAAGTTGTGAAATCAAATTACAGATAATTGAGTATTTAAGTGAAGTGTCAGGCTAAATATAGCCAGTTCTGTGCAGAACTTTTTGACAGATTTACCAAGAGTACTCTATATAGCTGCATAAAAATCACACTTCTTTTAAGCTGTAAGCGCCTGTAGAGCGAGGAGGAAGACAAGCACAGTCGAGCCATATTCCTGACCATTCGCTTCAAAAATCACAGTCTGTTAGGTATGTCTACATGGTTTGTTCTAGCAAGCATGATCGCAGACTGCCAGAGACAGTCTTGCGTTGCTTATGCTCCAGGTCAGATGCGTTTCATTTTTAACCTGCAGCCATGTCCCTCTGGTTAGCCCTCCTGCCAGCCTCGGGGCGCTGCCAGCCCTAGCTGTGCAGCGGCTGGTTCGGGCAGAGCAAGCTGGAGCAAGGTCTCCTGTAGCACAGCCTTGCCTTGCGGTGCTCCTCTGCTTTTGACGTTGAAAATCAGCAGTGAAAAATACATCGTCCTATCTTGTATGCTTTTGAATAAGTAAAAGCTAAATATTGTTTGTTTTAAGGGCTGTATAAAGCCTATAATATTTTTGAAACCTCTATTTAGTTTGAGAACAGAGCTACCTGAAAGCTATGGGACACTGGGAATGCTGGAGTTATTTAAATGTTTATCCCCGGTGTAACCCCACTGAAATCGTGGGAGCTATGCAAGGAACTCTTACAGCTGCAATTTCTGAAATGCAGTTCCCCTACCCAAGGCAAAGTTAAATGCGCAGCCAGAAGGGGATGGACACAGGAGAGGGAAGAATCTTTTGACAAACCAGGAAGGAGAGCATGTGAATCCTGAGTGGAGCAACACAAGGGGGAAAGCGTGAGGCCAAATGCTGGTAGGCACCCACTTCACGAAGAACTGAAATACCTGCTTGAATCCATTTGTATATAGAATTATTACAGTCTCTTGACTGCCACAGAGTTAAATTCTGTGTACTTTTAAAGTTGCTGAAACAACAATTTTCTGCTGGAAGCAGCAGTGCCCAGGCTGTCACTCATGCTTGGGAGGAGTGTCAGGATGCACCCAGTAAACTTCCCCCTTAACGCTCTGCTGGAAAATGCCTGAACTTGTCTCTCTACCAAGGCACCCTTAGAAAAAATCTTAGGTGGTCTACAGTGTGCTGTGGATCCCTCAGGCGACATCTAACAGCTTCTGCTCTGCTTGTATTCATGTCTAATCTCCTCTCTCAGACTAAATTTTGGGGCAATTTTTATATATATATATTTTCTATATGACTTCATATAGCAGGTCCCTATGAATTAGGGCTTCTAGGTGCTACAGAATAATATACAATATCCACGATATCCTTAAACTGAAAAACCCTTTTGTCTTTTCAACTGTCTGTATTCTATTGATTTAAAGTAGCTGTCTTTTTTTATTTGGGTTTCTTTAGTATTGTACTCCAAGATTCTTAACGTTTGCAAACATTTACCTCTGAGTTCTTAGTGTGTTAGTGAACTGTTTCTGTCACTCATTTATCGATGCATTCACATGCAGTTTTGGGGTTCTTTTTGTGGAAAAATGGTGTATTGCTATAACCTTCCATCCAGCAGTGTTCTGCATTGCGTTGGACTTGTTTACATGGAATTTTTTGTAAGCACAGCTTTTGTTTAAAATGTAAAGACACTTCCCTGCTAAGTAGGAAGAACAAGTAGCACGTCAGAAATACAGGTCAGGGATCTGTTAAACTTGGCTAAATGTCAGTCTGTATCCCAAAGTGTTCAGTCAGGTGAAAAATCTCATTTAAGTCCATACTCACGGATTTGGCATCTTAGCGGATGCCTGTTGGGCATGGTAATTCCCCCCCCCCCCCCACTTGTTCAAAATCTTAGTGTTGCTCACTCTCTTTCACAGGTAATCTTCAGTCACAATGTATTTAAATTTGTGTAAAATTCAATTTCTTTAGTAGAATATATTCTTACCTGTATACCTGTCATTAGTATAATTGCAATTGGATGAGAGAGTGATTGTTCTGTTCCACAGCACGGTGAAAATCAAGAGCCTTTTGGATTTGCTTTTCAAAGAAAGAGAGAGAAATAGGTCTTTTGGCTGAAACCAAAGTAAGAAAATTTCAGTCCTTCAGGAATTTTTGGACAGTTTTAGCAAATAATGAAGAGGAGCAACAAAAATCCAGGTGGAACTGATGGTCAGCTTATTAGCTAATGATATTTATTACCTAACAAGCAGCCTTACAAATAGCTGGTGCAAATATCAAGAGAGTTTTCTTGGACTGTTGAAGCACTATATAATTTGCCCTACAAAATTAATGAATGAGCATGTAAGGATTTGGATAGCCACAAGGGGGAACATTGTCAACAAGAATAGATTAAATATCCTGGATCTAATTGACAGTTTACACTCCTCTGACTTGACTAACTTTACTGGGGTTATTCCTGATACAGAGTCTCATAACAGAGATCAGAATCTGACCTGCTAAGTTTTAATATGACATTTCTATTTACCGAGCAAGTTTTGTTCTTCAGGAGGATGCGTGTACGGTTTTGTGATCGATGGGGTTTTCTTAATTAATGTGAAATATTTGTATATATCCATGCTGAATGTAAGTCTTGTAGGAGCACAAGGTTGTAATAGGAAAAGCAGTCATTAGAAAGGCATAAGGAAACATGATCCCAAATGGAGATGAAAAGTCTTCTGTTACACCAACTTGCCCTTTCTGCTATATGTTTCATCAAGGTAAGTGTTAGTTGATCCAACTGTGGGATCAGCATCCAAATTAGCTTCTATGACAGATGTGAAAGCATCTTTTGTACACGCACAGAGTAACAGGTTCATAACGTACTATGTAGTATATAATTTTGAAGAGTAATCCTTTCAGAATTCTTGTCATATTGTGTGCCAAAATTACATGTTCTCTACAAATGGTTAATTTTTTTGTACAACAATATCACAGATCTTTAAAAGAACTAACAAAACTATGTAAATATATATTCCTTGCATTTTATTTCTGAACTGATACTAAATAGGCCCTGAAGGGTGGGGTTTTTTTGAGAGCTTAGTGGATTGCTATGTGGATTTTTAATATTACTATTTAGTGGATTTCATACAAAGTTTAGAATCCAGCTTCTGTGGGCTGGTAGCCCTTCCGCTGTGTAGTTTTGGAAAACAAACAAACAAACAACCTCAAACCCAACAACAAAACAAAACCAGCAAGCCAATAACCTGATAACTGTTGTTCCTGCATTTAGCTGATAAAGCAATAACCTCTTTCAAATTATCAGTTTAAAAGAAAAGTACCTTTCGCCAATAATCTTTCTTTTTTGTTGCCTGTTTGCTTTCTTTTTTGTGTCTTCCTCTCCTCGCTGTGCAAACCCAAAAGGTCATTTTAAAGGATGTGGATTCTCTCCTTTATGTGGACACTGATGTTCTCTTCCTGAGGCCCATCGATGACATCTGGCACATCCTGAAAGAGTTCAACTCCACACAGCTAGCTGCTATGGCCCCGGAACACGAAATACCGAAGATTGGCTGGTATAGTCGATTTGCGCGTCACCCTTATTATGGGACAACTGGAGTAAATTCTGGAGTGATGCTAATGAATTTAACACGGATACGCAACACGCAGTTCAAGGTGAGAAGAAATACAGCTGCTGCAGAAACTAGTGATTTATGTATTTTTCACATCTTGTAAAACTTAGTATAAAATTACGTAAGATTTGTTATATAACGAATCTGAAAGATATAGAATATATATTTGGATACTAAAAGCAATCATAGTGAAAATGCTTATTAAAGCAAGTGGAACTTTCTCAAGAGGCTGGAGCACTGAGGACCTGTGAATGAAGCAGGCTGTTAGCAATAGTAATAATGGCTTCTTCAACATGTAATTTTCCCTTGAAAGATACATGAAAGAAGAAACTCAAGGATCTCTGGTGAAGTCGCTGTATTGGTTGTAAAATTGGGAAGCTTGATGTAACTATCCAGAGAAATAGTAATTTTTTGCATCTGCCATAAATACATTTTTTTTTTTTTTATTCTGCTGCAGATCAAGTGACTTGGTATGAGAAGGGAACGTTTTCTCTTACATCTGACATCTCTCCTCTTTTTGAAAGGCCTGACTTGTAAAATCTTTGTTTTGCTCAGCACATATTTTCTAACCTCTTAAAAAAACTTTATTTACCCCAAGTTGTCATCTTCCTGAGTCAAGGCCAGTGGTTTCCTATGCCATTAAAGGAACAGTAAAAAAAACCCTGGCTCTTAATATCATAATTCCCAGGGAAGGTAATTTTTAGTCTGTTTTTCATTGCTTTTATACCTCAGTTTTCACCTTGTCCCTGCATTTCTGCACTTTTCCACTTTTTCTCCCTCCTGTTGCTCAGAATAGGAAGATTATGAATAGCAGGAGCTGACATCACAGCTGGACCCAGGAGACCTCACTTTCCTGTTTAGATAAACAAGAGCACAGTCAGCTCTGCTATTCCTACCCTGTCCAGGTCTAACACTTCCTGGCAGTTCTTCATTTGTCATCTAGGTATCTGACATGGCTTAGCAGACTTACCAATACGTGGGTGTCTCTGACACTCTGAGTCATGTATCGCATCACCATTCACAGTGTTAACCCATTGCTTCTGTTTTTCTGCCCTGCAGAACAGCATGATACCGAGTGGTCTGACATGGGAGGAAATGTTATATCCATTATACCAAAAGTACAAAAATTACATTACATGGGGAGACCAGGATTTACTAAATATAATTTTTTACTTTAACCCAGGTAAGTAATGATTCTTGGAGTCATGATTATCTGTGTTAAGAAAATTTCTTGAACTTGAAAAATTTTTTAAAAAAAGTGCTAGTTGCTCTTTTTAACATGCAGTGTGTACTCTCGCGTGAAGTTACTGCGTAAGCGTGCCTAGGATTTACAGCCTATGAAGATACTTCTGAAAGTGGTGCAGGTAGTGGGGCTCGGATTTGATTCTGTTGAATATGTACATCTGTTTTCTGGAGATACTGAGAAAATAAGGAAGTATAACATTCATGATCAAATGCAGGAATGGAGTTCAAGTTGTATTTGTGCTTGAGAGCGTCACTGGCCAAGGGCCTAGGTGAAAAATATTTTTGTTTCAGATGTTTATCTGAATGTGAAATTGCCAAACTTTCTCCAAAACTATGCTCTATTTTTCTGAAGTTCAGCTGAATTCTGATATTTATGCAAACAAATAGCAAAGGTAATATAAACGGAAAATGGACACAGCCATTGGAATATCTCGTCTAAAACTGCTGCCCTCCATCCTTGCACTCCTTCGCTAGAAGTTACGTTTTGTGAAAGATGCTTCCGGCCTCTCGGTGGAATGTTCCATCCTCAGTGGGCACCAGCACGGTGTCATCTATATTCTGCTGCTTAGTTTTGTGCGTTTTCTGTATCCCGCTTGCTCTGAGACTAGGAAAAGCTACGGAGGGCTTCATGTCTCTCAACACTTGTTCTCAGAGACCAGATGGCACGATCCACCTGTGCCAGTGTGACCAGTAAGTCTGTACTTGTCAACCCAGCAAAACATCATATCTTACTCCTGTCTGTCACTCTTGCACAATGCCTCTATAAACAACTTATAACATTTTTGGTTTGTCCTTTTTTTTGTCTTGGAGTCTTAGTCGCATGAGTGTGTATTTCCAAGGAACTGGCAAGTTTAGGCACCTTCCTCTGAACAGGGTGTGACTTTTTCCACAAGTGCTGAAACAGTTTCTTGAAATTCAGCCTGTTGTAAGTATTTTGTACTGATCACACAAAAATGACTCCAGGCGCTCCCAAAACCAGGAACACCTGGGAAATGCAAGGGTTTCAAAATTGTGGCACAGTTCGTGCATCCCAAAGAAGCTGGGAACCTTATTTCAGGCTTCTGAACATGCTGAGTACCCATTCTTACTTGCTTTTCCTTGTTTCATATGTGACCTTGTATTCCCTCAAGTGATCTTAAGAACAGAATAAGTTTGGATTTATCTTTATTTATTCTGTTCCCTTTTCTTTTTCTCTAAGAGGTCATAGGGTAGGTCATTGGATATACCCAAATCCAGGCAAACAAAAGGAGAGAGCAAAAGCAAAGCAATAATCTAACATCTGTTTACTGCAGATGTCAAACATTGGTGTCCCTGGTATACCATGTATTTACCTCAGTCCTAGGGAGAAAATAAAGGGGAAGGAATCTTCATTATCATAAATAATAAATTAACTTCCAAAAAGAAATGAATGTTATGGGATAGGATGTGCTGAGGAAGAAAAAGACAAAGTCAGATAAGTTGTGAAGTCGAACTGAAGCCACGAACTTAAGCGTGGAGGAAGAAAACAAAGATTGCAAGGGTATTTTAATTTTGTGATGAGAGCGTTCTCTATCAAATCCACCTGTTGAGACTCTTCTGCACCATAGTCTGTCTTTTCCTTGTAACTGGTAAATAATTTTTTACGAATTATGTAACATCAGACTGCACAAGAAAAGAAAACAAAAGAACTGGATACAATTAAAACAGAAAGCTAGATTTTCCCAAGGTTTTAAATTGCTGGATTGTTGAGACTGGCCTAGGAAAGAATCAGTCAAGATTGGCTTTTTATCAAGGCAGTACTTTGACTTAAAAATGCACAGAACTGTGTTGGGTGGGCTGAAGAGATACGCTCTTTTTCCTGTCTCTGAAGGGTGTTCTGGAGATTAATGGATCTGAGGAGTTTGAGTCCAGCTGTGGCAGCAGAAAAGGCACAAAAGTGCCACAGTGATCAAGAATACTCAAGTGATGCGTTCGAAAGCTCCTAAGCACCTGCTGACATCCTCTCCCCATAGTGACCTGCTGATGAGCTGTACCTGCCAGCGTCTGTTTAGGGTTACCAAAGGGTCTCCGTTAACTGTGACAGTGCTTGGATCAGGCCTTACTGCTCTTCCTGTCCTTTGGCACCTCTGGGGAGCAATTCTGACAGTGCGATAGGTCGGACTGAGCGGAAACCACTTGCAGCGACCCTTTCTTGAGCAGTCTCCTGCTAGAGACGGCTCGAGGGAAGAAATGTTTCAGAACCTTTTTCTTCTTCAAGAACCACACAGGACCAGCTGCAGACTTCTGGGAAGCTAGGAAAGGCCAAGTGAAGATTTCAATCTTCAGGCCTTCTGGCTTTACCTGCTGGCATAGTGCAGTGATTCATTGCTCTCCATTTCTGAAGCAAAAAGGTCACAGGGGCTGGTGTGATTATTATAAGCATATTGCAAATACTGTGTGTACATACAGGAAATTTAAAAAAAAAAGAAGGATCGGCAGGAGAAAGGAGGTTACAAGACGTTTTCAGAAATTAGGCTCATCATTAAATAACCTGGATCTGTGAATTTAGTGGGTGGCAACTCTTAGAAGGACTGTGGATAAAATACACTGTCTCGTATGCTCTGCTGTATCTCAGTGTCACCATTTGTTGTATCTCAGTGAAAGCTTCAGCAGCAAACATGGGATGTACTTCGCAAGCTTTCCCATGCCGTGTCCAGAAAGATTCAGGATTTTGCGTAACCGTCACTGCTGTGTGTGCTTCCTTAATAATTTCTGTAACTCCGGAAACTTCTCACTAGGGCAGACGACCCTCGCTGGGGCCACCTGGTGCATACTCTTTGTGTTCAATTCTGTCACTTTGAGCTTTGTAAAATACTCTCTCAGTTTGCGTTTGCACCCAGTCTTTGTGTTGCCCTCTGTTTCTGTTAGTTCAGGTCTAACAGTGCTGAGGGAGGTATAGTCATCCTCTGAGGAAAGGAAGCTTCTGTGTCAGGCTGCTGCTTGGGATATTTGCAAAAGAAGCAACTGAATTTTTTTCTGATTGTCAGTCCCAGCTTTTTCGCAGAAACATGGTTTAATTTGCTATAGCCTTGTTTGACGGGTCTTTTTTTTCTTTTTTTTCCCCCCCCCCCCCCCCCGACCAACACTGGCAGAGTGTCTCTATGTGTTTCCATGTCAGTGGAACTACCGGCCTGATCACTGTATGTATGGAAGCAACTGCAAAGGTGCGGAAGAAGAAGGTGTCTCTATTCTGCATGGAAATAGAGGTGTCTACCATGACGACAAGCAGCCTACGTTCAAGGCACTCTACGAAGTGATACGTGACGTACGTCTTCTATCTCGATAGAGGCAGGGCTTTTATTTCAGTGTAGGTGATTGCTTTATCCGGGTCACTCAGATCGCTGTGCCAGCAGATCAGGCTGAGCACAGTCCTGCTGTATGTACCCATCAGACACAAAACGACAAGGCTTTGGCCTCTCCTGTCTTGCTGCATGCAGTATTTGAGGCGGTTTAAATGATCCTCCTTCATACTATATCAAGCTTCTAATCAAACAGGCTGATAAAATACTGGTGGTGGAAAACAAGTGTTTGAATGGAGTTCTTCCTGCTGGTACTGCAGCCCTGGTCCATGAATACCCAGTGAAAGACTGGCCCCTCTGGGCACATGGAAGGCAGCAGCTCGCATACACACACGGATCCATATTTGCACTCTGAATGTTGTATGTGTACAACTCCACTCCCTAAAATACCTGCTTTGTTATGGTATCCCAATGTTAGTAAAGCTCCCTTAAATACAGACTCCAGAAATACACTTTCTGGGCAGTTGGCTATTTCAGGTAATACGTTTCTGAAAGCCAGTGCTCTCAAGCAGACCGGGGTTGAAGTTGACAGGCTGTGATGACACTCTGTGAAGGGGAGGGCCAAGTCACTGCCTACCTGTATATAAGGTTTTATCTTACAGAAACTTCTGAAATGCCATTTTGTAATTGGTGAAAACTAATCATTCTTTTTCTCTTTTCTTTAGTTTCCATTTGAAGACAATCTCTTCCAGTCTCTGTACTACCCTCTGCAGTCAAAGTTTCTGGATACAGTGCACACTTTATGTGGGAGAATTCCACAAGTATTTTTGAAGCAAATTGAGAAAACTATGAAGAAGGTGTATGAAAATCGGGTCATTGTCTACTTAGGGGCCAACCACAGATACTAAATGTAGCTGTATTTTTACAGAGGTTTTAATTCTTGCACTCCCTTTGCATGAAGCGTACAAATGAAGTGTATGACCTCTTGTACTGAAATTCAGAATTAAAATACTTTCTTTATCTGATTTCTTTATAAGCCCTGAAATTACAAAACTGGAAGAAATCCTGGGCATCTACCTAAACTGTCCTTTCTTAGGCCTTTTGTTCTCTTCCTTTCTCTTGGTTGCAACAGGCGGACTTGATGACTCTATTTGATGAGTTTACGTTGATTAGGTGTTTAAGAACAGCTGTATTCACTGTAACTTTTTTCAAGTTGTGCGAAAGCTTTTACTGATCTTAGGCTTAACAAAGAAGTGATGGTATGAGCTAGGTAATGTACAGGGAATATACCTCTTGAAGTGGCACGGCAAGTGTTCTTGACTGTCGTGAGAATGCTGAATTACAGCAACGATCACTCTTGTGATAGGATGAGTTAAAATTTACTGTAGCATGAGGAAAGTGTTTGCTTAAAATTGCTCTTCTGTCTGAAGGTATATTCCCTGCTATTCTTCACATGTAGGGCCTAAGATTTCTCCTACTTAAAAAGATCAGAGGAATAGAAGTGCCTATTTACTTTGTATTTTACAGTACTTTTGTCTCGTGATTGTCAATTTTCCCCTCTGCTCTTCAGTAGTTTCGTGAGGGCTTCTCATGCGGGAATTGGAAGGAAAATAATTACAGCATAAATAGGAAAGCAGTGCACAGGAAATGGGAGGGGGATGCAGTGGGAGCTGTGGCACCGGCACAGCTAATGCAGAACAGAAAGAGAATCCTGTGTGGAGCACAGTCAGGGTTTTCCTCTCCACCATCCTACAGTTTAAAAATGCATTCCCTAACTTGGTAATACTAATTAGGTTAGACACAATCCAGGAATATTGTGACTGAAAAGTACAAAACCAGGTACTATTGATCTGTTTTCTCTTTAATTAATCCTCTTTAATTGCTATTTACTGCACAGTAACAATGGTATGCCACCACGAACCGTTCCCCCATCCCTGTGTGGGGAGACTGGGAATGCCGCCTCTCACCCACCCTTTTCTGCTTTGCCAGCAACCTGGGGCGCAGAAACGCATCTCTCCCCGGCACCTTGGCTCCTGGGAGTGCAGAGCTTTACGCTGGGATCGTGATGAGCAGCCCCAAAGTGAACCAGGATACAAGGTGGCTTTGATGTTTATTTAAAATACTTTGCTTCGTTTAGATTTTGAAATTGTGATGATCATCTTAGTAAGCTCTTGTCTGTGCATACCCTAAAACTTGCAGTAGCTGAAAGGTGCTTGGGACAAGTCAGAGGGGAACTGGAAGCGAGGACCCTCTCTGGGAGCAGTGGTACAAGAGCAGAGGCCCAGAGGGCATTTCCCAAGTGTCAGCCCTGAGGGGTGCGTGTGGGTGAGCGTGTAAAGCAAACAGCAGAGCAAGCCATCTTTGCATCTGTTCAGCAAAAAATCCCGAGCCGTTACTCGGACCTACTCGCTTTTGTATCTAGTGGCAAAGCAGGAGAGGGGTCAGGAGGGTGAGATGCATGAAGCTTTTCTCTAATGAAAGGAAAACTGGTACAGATTGTGCATCTTGTGCATGTAAACACCCGTTTATTAGAGAAAAGTATTTGGGGGTTGTGGATGAGGGAAAGGAAGGTTTCCTAAGTTAAAAAGTAGGTTTTCTGAAGAATTGCAGTTTTGAGGAGTTCTAACCTCTCCAGTCAGGACTGATGCACAGTTCCATAAGAAAGCTCTCTCCAAGAGAAAGTCCTTTTGTCTTGCGCATTCCTCTCTCCTGGTGCAGCGGCTGATGAGAGGAGGGAAATACAGGCCTTGGTGGCACCTCAGGCTGCCAGAGAAACAGGCTCACCGTACGAGGTGCCAGCAAGCTTCTTCCAAACGCAGGAGTGTGAAAATGTCTGTGACACATCCATAAGCGTGCTGGGTGAGTGACACAACACAGCAAACAGCACCGCTGCAGCCATCAGGGTAGAGGAGGTGTTGAGAGAGGCCTGGAGTAAGGGTCTTGGTCCTGGCTGCTCTGTGCCAGCCCTCACAGGCACGACAGACGGACAGAAACGTCTGCTGTTCGCGCCTCTGTGTGCTGCAGATTCTGATCAGCGGTTTGTGTGTGTTTCTGACCTGGATCCGTTACCTCGCAGCCTTTGCCGCCCAAGTGTAAATGGACATGCAAAAGGCAGAGGCAGCTCTGCATCTGTTGTGATTGAAAGCCTGGGATGTCCTAGTGGGGCCCCGAAAGGCATTTAAACTGAAACTCACAACTTGCCTTAGTATTTTCTATTTTACCTGAAGTTTTAGTTGCCACTTCAAAAAACAGCACATCTCTACTACGGAGGAAAGTTTGAAAACATAACCCAGATGAACCTTGGGGATGTCAGAGCCAGAAGGCAATGAAACGAAAATTCAACGCGCTGTTTTAAAAAGTTGAAGATAACGTAAGCCTAACGTGCGCCAGGTAAACCTTTTAGGCTAGCAGTACTGAGAACTTGTACAAAACGTTAGCTTGCTTGTTGATCTTTATTTTCAGGTATCAGGGTAAAGCTGCCTGTAGGTCAGGCGAGGATAGATGAGGCGCATGCTGGGCGCTCTGAATTCCTCATTTCCCTGCTATCTGCACGCCACAGAAACCTGCAGAGCAAAAGCCTTGCTGCCCAGAGAGTTGCAGCTCTGGTGCAGACCTCTGAAGTTGAGACGGCTGTGGTTGCGTAAGCTGTGATTCAGCAGAACCCAGCGACTATGGGCACATTAAAATGAAGGAATGGAATTCATTACAAAACAAAGGCATTGTTGCATATAAAATGATTGGAGATTAAACCAGTGCTTTTTATGTTTACAGGAGGTGCTACATTATGTTTAGAAAGAACTGTGTTATGTTCTCCACAGCTATTAAAATATATGAAGTATATGCTTTAACGTGAAGACTTCTGTTAATAGCAACTTGCAAGAAGAATGGGGGAGGTTCCCTCCTGCTGTGCTTTTTCTGGGAAAGAAGCTATAATTTGAGCTCTCCAAAGTGTTTTAAAACAATTCTATAACTTTGATTTTTTTGTTGTTGTTAGAACTATTAATTTATATTTTATTGCAGCTTCCAAACCATATTGTATTTTGGTTTTAACAGTAGTTGTTTCTAGTATTAATCTTATTTCGAAAGCAGTTTTCATTTGTTTTGTATTTCATACTTGTGGCTAATACCTTGTTAATTAGCCTTCATTTATTTTAATAATGAGATGTGTAAATACCTGTATAGACTTTATATCCTCATTTCCCCTTCCTCTCATGCATTTTACTTATTTCCGATGGTATAGCGTAACCAAAACACCTTTGCTAACGTAACACCTCCAGCAGCAGCATCACAACAAAGGGGGGAACCAAAACCGCTTTCTTTAGATGAAAGAAGCTCCAGCGCACGGAATGTGTTGGTAACCAAGGAAAAGACTGGCCTCTCACCCCGAGACACAAGCAGCAGGTACACCCAGAGAACTCTGCCCGCCTCGTTTGAACAGCAGCTCTACCCCGGCAAACGCTTGACGCTGAATTCTGCCCGGGTAGGCAGTCGGCTTACAAGCAATGCGTGCGGTGGAGCGTGGGACCGAGTCCTCGCTGCATCGGCGTCACATATTCGGGTGTTAGGTTTGCCGCGTTATACTCGAACTTGCCGACGATAGGTGAACAGGGCTTCATGCTAAGAGCTGCTGAGCGCCGCCTCCTCGCCCAGAGGCACTGAGGGGAGCGTCGGGCTGTCTGTGGGCATGGGACAGCAAAGACCCGCCGGTGGGAAGCGTTCGGTGGCATCATCTGCAGAAGGTGGGAGGTTTTCCAGGCTGTTTGCCTACATAGCACAAAGTGGGCTTAGCTTGGCTATCATTTCCCTTGCCTTGGTGGAAACTGGAAACTGCTCTGCGTGTGCCTGTGTGTGTACACAAGAGCGTATATGTAAAGAGTTCTGTACCTTTTCTCTACCGTTTAACTGCGTGTGTATTTTTATTTGACAAGTGCACCAGTTGTTTATAGCTCCCAAGGAGGCCTAGCAGTGCATTTCTGTGTTGACTAAGATCCTCTGGCTTGCATTACAAATAAATGACATTTTAAGCAAGCTCTGCATTTTGATTGTGTTAAATACAAGATTTTGTGCGTGTGTGTGCACACTGGCTCGGCTTGGGATGGAGTGTAGCGAAGTTACAGTGTACGTATGCAGGGTAATTGTGCATCGAGCAGAGAAAAAAATGTTCATGTTCCTCTCTGACAATTTCACTGTAGTGGGAGAGATTAGATGGGTGCGTTGCTGAGAGAGACACACTTAACTTTCCTCAGAGTGCTAATGGGTCACGCCGCAACACCAGTTGTGTTACGGTGACGGTAGATCAGAACCTGCTCTCAAAGGAAACGGAAGGAAAGCTCCTCAAAGGAAAGGAAAAGTTTTATCTTTTACTTCTTGCTGCTTCTCCATTATCTTCTGCTCCTTAGAGGGTCTGGTCATTTAGCACATTTCCCTTCCCTCCTCCTTGTATTTAATGTGAGTTTTTTCAGTGCTCTGGTACGGTCACTGCTGCGGTGTCTGTGGTTTTGCTGCCACATCTGCATGACAGAAGGTGGTGAGTTGTCTAGTCAGCCAAACCAGTTGTCCGCCTGGTGATGAAATTGTTTTCTCGCTCGCTCAGTTGTATGGTATGTTGGGCTCAGTCACGCTCCCTTTGAAGTCAAGAATGAAACTCCCGTTGATACTGATGAGAAGAGGTCAGGCCAGCTGTAAAACAGCAGTACTCCGTGCAGCTGCTTCATCTCCCGCCTGCGGAGTGAGTACCTGTGTGGTGTGTGTGAATCGAACTGGTCGGTGATGTGCTGGTCCAAGGTTCTTCCTCAGCGAACGTGGCTGCGGTCAGCATTGCTGTGGGAGAACATGCAGTTCCTCCAGGGTAGGGGCTAGCAGAAGTAAGACGGGCACATCAGTGCGTGGGGTGGGCACTTCCTGCTGGTGGTGACCTGAGCCATGACTTCCCATGTCCCCATTGTCCCAGTGCTGGACTCGTTCCATCACTAAGACTCGCCGCCCGCAGTCTGTTTGGAAGAAACGAACCTCACTGAGCTCGTGGGAGCTTGGTTACCCACAGCTTGGGGACCCGGCCGCTGCAGGGGTCTGTCTCTCCCCGCCCTCGCTGCTGCACACACACCCATGACCCTGGCTCCGGCTCCGGCTACCCTCATCGCACCGGCACGGAGCTCGGGTCTAAATGGAGCTCAGCCATGACTTCATCTTCATAAGCATGATCCGAGTAGAACTTCTCTGCCTGTTCTGTGACATTTCCTTCCCACTTCTTCAAGAAGAAGAAACAGGTACCTGTAACCCCCCAGGAGCCAGACTTCAGAGGGTGCTTTGCCCCCTCCCTCAGGTACAGGCAAATATGGTGCCAGTACACAGACACTGAGCACCCAGCCAGAGAGGGGACGTGGGTGCTGCCCCGCCGCGGCTGGAAACACCCCCCCACTGCGCTCCTGCAGCAAGCGGGTATCTGCGCTGGGACCCGCGCGGACCACAGCCGCTCGAGGAGCCGCTGTGGGCGGGGGACACGGATCTGCTGCTTGTGCTTCAAAAGAAATAACAATATTTGGAAATTTTGCTTTCATTCTCCATCAGAATAAACACCAAACTGTCAACACTTCCTTTGAAATGAAAATTGAGACAAAACATCAAAATGAGGATCGGCATTTAAGATTAACGAAGCACGTTGTGAATGTTTTCGTTTGAGGTAACATGTTTTGGTTTGACTTCTATAAATGTACCATACCGCTTATGTTATTTTGTGAAAACTACAGTCTAGTCCAAAAATATGCAGCAGTGTCTTAGAACGAAAATATTTTGGCCATACTGAAATAATGGCACTGAAACGACATGGCCCTTCTTTTAAAGAAAGAAGTGTCATCGGTTGACCTGTTCCTGCCGAAGCATCTTTCCCAAATCCTTCTGGAACGGGTTCGTTCCCTGCTGTGGTGGTTGGAGCTGTGCAGAGTGGGTGCCCTCTCGGGCACACACCTCTAAAAGAGCAACTAGTTTTGAATACTGGCTTCCTCCCACCCAAGGCTCTAGGTGAAAAAACCAGTCTGGTTTTGATCTGAGCGATCTCGGAGTTTGTAGAGCAGCCCCCAAGCAGCTTTCTGTCCTGGGGAGAGGCTGGGAGGAAGGTGTGAGAAAGCAGCTGGGAAAGGGAACTGCACCGGCACTGGTTTGCCATGGGCTCTGGGATTAACGCGAGAAAATCTGTGGGGACTCGACGTGTGCCGGTGTCGGGGTTAGTGGCAAACCTAGGCAAAGCCCAGGCTCTTTATCACATCTGTCACTTTTTTTTTTTTTAAATCTCCCTCTGAGTACCCTTTCAAAATAAAAACCAGCTCCCACAAATACCATTTTTATGTTTTCAGCCTTCTCTGGATTTAAGGCACGACACATGAGCTATTCAGATCTTTTGATGTTCCCAAGTCTTCCAGCTCTATTAAAAGCCTGTTAAAGATTTGTAGTCATTTTCTCAGAGGAGAGACATAATTTGTCTCAAAGTGGCTCTGAGGTACTTTAAAGAAAAATCAGAAAACTTTTTCCATTTTGAATGATTGAGACAAAGTCTTTTAGTGTCATTTTATTGTACCATACTTGAGTTTCTCAAGCTATAAACTAAAACTCAAACCAACCAACCAAACCCCTAACCTCCTTTTGGAAATCCTTTGCTGTGTACTGATGCGCAGTATTTTCTGAAGATCTAAGTGGGTTTCAAACCGGGATTTTTCCCATTTTCTTATTGTTCTCACTATTCTTACTCTGCAGCATCTTGCTTGCTTGGTATTGCATTGAATTACTACAGCTTCTTTCAAAGCACACTAATTAATTTCGGTTCAAACTGAGTGGAAATACCTTACCAACTGCTGTCACACATCAGTGAATGAAATGACTTTAAGCCAGGTTAGGTCAGGGATCTCTAGATACCTAATCTGAGCTTCATTACCGAAAGCAAAACTATCTGCTGCTCCTACACCCCCCATCATTGTCATCAGCGTGGGACCTATCAATCGGTGCCCGGGGGTTGGACAGCCTGTAATTCTGTGGGACTTGCAAAAGTCTTACAATCCTAAACCTCAGGAATCAGGTTTTGGTGTTTGCTGTGGAGTTAAAGACCTTCCCGGGCAGGGAGAGCAACCAGCCCAGCTGAGCCCCAGTGTCCCCCCGTCCACTGCGTTTCCCTTGCGCCAGCTGTCCTGGCCGTGCTGCGCCAGGAGAACCCATGTTGGGAACTAACGTTAAAAATAATCACTTTTAGCTGGATTGACATGAAGGAAGGAGCAGGACACGCAGGACTGATGTTTGTGGGTGGTGTATGTCAGTATCTCAAAGATCCATCAGAATCAGCAATATGTTTTCCACCCTTTTTTTTCTGTTTTTGCCTGCAGAGAGTGTGACGTGATTGTGTTGCTGTCACTCGGTTTCTAGTTTGCTCTAATTTCTGTTGGTGTTTCAGGACGAGGAGAATGTGGAAGTACATAACAATGCTATGTGACTTGGATGTTACTCCTGCACTGATGAACATGAAGTCTGAGCTTCTCAAGTGTAACACCAAGTGAGAAAGTAGACGTTTGTCCAAGTGCATCAGGCAGAACTCGACTGATGCGGTAGGCAGGGCCCAGTTCTGATCTATTTGAAGCTCTCAAGAGATAAGTTTTGCAGAAGCTTAAAAGAAATCTAAATTGTAAATCTGAGCATGGCTTTGTGTAAGTGTAGTGTAAGAAGAAAAACAAAATCTGGATTGTAAACCAGTTTCTCGTCGTTCTTTAGTTAAACACTTAAAACCACGTCATCTCCTCTCCTAACAAGGTGATTTTTTTGCATAGTTGATTCTCAGTAAATACTCTACAAGCAGGACTGGGAACCGACACAGAATGAAATCACGCTCTCTGTGTCTGTGTTTATTACTAGGTGTGCCAAATACCTTACCAAGGAGAGTAATTATCATTTCTGTTTCCTTAATGAAGAAACACAGGCATGATTGCCTAACTCATTTGCTTGAGGTCACACAACAAATCAATGATGAAACTACCTACAGGATTTTTTGTATTCTAGGATTAGATTTAAATGTTTCTCCTTTGAAAATGGAAGGAAAACATGATTTTCTGTGAATTAAAATTTTTTTGGTTAGTTGAGGGGATGTGGGTTTCAAAATACACAAATCACCCCTACGCTGAGCTTCATCCTAAAATGCATTTAAAATAATCTTGTTCCCACACAAAAAGCCATTTGTGCACTTTCTCTGCTTTATTTCCATAAAAATAATTGTGGGTTTCATTTTGTTCCTGCTCCAGAGGACATGGCTCTAGATTCCTCAGAAACGGGTAGACAGTATTTGCGTATCTTTAAACATTTTCCCTGATACAAACAAACAAACCCCCCAGAGTGTTTTCATTAAATCTACATGTCCGTCATTGAATGCACAGGAGCTCTTGATGTCCAATGTTCAATGTCTGCCTTTTTTAAATAAAATTCAATTTAAAATGTTTTTCCTATAGAAACAAAAAAGGGTTTTGGAAGTACCTTATTTGAAAAATTGGGGGGGCAGTCCCTCTAACAGGGGAGGAAGAGAGAGAAGGGGCTGGAAAATGGAAAGCATTTTCTCTTACTGCTCCTCCTGTGGAGGCGCCACAGGGAATGCGGCTTTATTATTTATTTTCTGTAAGCTGGGAAATGACATTTTTAAAAATGAAAGATTCCTGGCTCTCTGAAATACTTCCTCAGTGCAAGCAGAGTTTTTATAGTTGGACTGGTAGCTTATGTACACAGTGTCTATTAATGAACAGTGTCAAACAGAGCACTTTAAGATAAAGACATCAGAAGTGCCTGCGTGCCAGCGCGTGCAGGGATTTCAAGGCACACCGAACCGCAGAACCCAAACTTCCCCATGAATCAGTTTCCCAGACGATAAGCATTGCTTTCCACAGTCTGCTACACCTGCTGAATGGAGTTGCTGGCCAAGTGGCAGGCTTAGCGCCCTTGTGCAGTGTTTCCGATGCACCACTCACACTCCTGTGAAAACTATAAAATGCTGTCCTTTTGTTTAGATTTCAAATAGGTTTGCCATCTAGTCCGACCAAATGGAAAGGATTAGAAAAGCTGCTCAGCAATGAAAAGTCAATGTTAACGTACAGTTGGTTCACTCCTGGTGGATGCTACCATGTTATGAAACCAAGACCTTCCTGCAGCATGATGCCCAACGTCCCACAGTGATCATTTATTTAATACACCACAGGTATGTGATAAATGCTACGTTTCAGAAGACAAAAATCTGCTTGTGGGGACATTTGGGGTTTTTTTAGAGAAGAAATGCTACATTGTCCCAGTTTTCAGTAGTAATTCTAGGTATCTTGGGAACAACTGTATTTTCTTTCTCTGTTTCAAAAGAGCAAGCAGCAACACAACTTCTACTGACAATTATGGGCTTTGGTGGGTTGGTTTGGGTGATACCTGTAAATGGAATGAGGTGGTGGTTAGGATGATTGAATTTGCTCTCGTAGGGTTTTTAAGCAGATTGTAAAACTGTTTCAGACTTTAAGATGGATGTTTATGCCTCTCTGGGCTTGTTTTGGCTGATGGGATTCTTTGAGCAATCATGCTGGGAAATGCAGTTCCTTGGGAAGAGCTGAAAATTGAGAGCATGTGACCAGCTCTGGGAATTATTGCAAAGAGCAAGCTGTGCTGGGGATGGGAGCTAATGGGGTATCTGGGGGAAACGCAGCCAGCTGGGGTGTGGGAGTTATTTAAGAGAAGCCCTGCTCTAGGGAAGGTCTGGTCTCTGCTCTCCTGAAGGTTACAAGGGTAAGCTAGAATTTTTGTTACTTTGAACAGTCTTTCATACTTCTTTTAAAATAATAAAGCAGTCCTCAAGGAAAATGAAATAGGTGCATGTGTAATCTGACTGCAGCACCCTTTTCTATTGTTGGTGCATCTACAAACAGGCCTCAGAGTTTCTGTTTTTAGCCCAGTATCCACCACTTGCTTTGACACCTTCCCTAGTCTTCTTTCAACTCTTTTCTCACCGCAGCTCTTTCTGTGTTGAAGAGATTTTTTTTCACTAAGGTTTTGGGGGAGGATATTGTTAATGCTGTAGAGAGCATAGTATTGTCTAATTAGGAAAGGAAATTAATGTCGTTTCAGTTAATAGATGTTTCTAATGCTAGAAAGGTAAGTATGCTACAGAGGGTGTGGGGCAGAGGGAGTCATGGTAGCAGAGCTGCAAGGGCAAGATGGCCAATAATGAAAATAGTTAATACTGCCCTTGTTTCTGTGATGGGCAAAGTGGCCAGAAGAAAAAATGGCAGCTAAATTCCCTGTGGGTTTAGTGCCATCTCATGTGCTGGGGTTTGTTGGTTGGGTTGTTTGGGGTTTTTCTCCCTTCTCCTAGAGGTCTGGGCAAGTCTGTGCCTCCCTGGTCATTTGGTTTGTGGAGTTAATGATGCTGGCTGCAAGGGAACGCGTAACACAAGAGACACGTACAAAAAGTAAAACTGCCAGGTCCTAAGTATTGTTGTTGAGATTTCTCATGTAATTGATGTCCAGTGGGGAATGCTGTTTTCCTTTTAAGAAGCTGACGACTGATCTGTGGCAGAAAAACGAGACAATCCCCTCGTAAACGCTTGGAAGTAGTAGCACTCTAAAGTTGTACTTCGGCAGGCTTCCAGCTATTCGTATTTGGTCAGAGGCACCTCAAAATACTAAATCTGTGCTATCCGCACCTGCTCTGAAGTATTTCTGAAGTCTATAGAAGAAACGCTGTCCCGAAGCTCCCTGCCGGGCCATGGCAGCTCTGCTCTCCTCACGCTTACGGCCAGGAGAGCAGCTCAGCTCTCCGCTTCGGCTGCCGGGGCGACTCGGCCCCCTCCTGCGCACTGCAGGATTCCTGCCCTTACCTCCCCTCCGGCCCTGACGGGCGCCTCGAACGAGAAGGCCTGTCCCAAGAGGTTGGTTTGTTAATCCATGCTGCTGCTTTTCCCTCCTCCTCTTGCCCAGGGAGAGGAGGGAGGCTCGCAGGGGTTCATCAGCTCCCCCCTGCCTGGCCGCAGCCCTCACAAAGAAGCCAGAGCTTCCTTTGCAAGGTCTGCTTATTCTAACAAAGGTTTCCACAACAGGATAAAATAAGGATTTTGTACAGCGCATCTATAAATATGAAACCTTAAATATTATCAGTATTATGTAGTCCTCAACAGCCAAAGACCTGAAGGAGTCTTGACTTTTATAGCTGCCTGTTCATAAAACACAAGTTGGGGTTTCTGTATGGTGCGGTTGCCAGCGGGCACCATCAGTTGCAAACCTTTTGTAGCAGCTCCTGCATGATAAAATCAACACGAGGGGTCACAGAAAGCGGCTTGCAGCATGGGAATGCTGGCTGTGGGTGCCAGGCTAATGGTTTATTTGCAATGGTCCACAAACAGGGCTGTTTTGCTGCGATGTTAGCAGCATTTCTAAAAAAATGTAGGGCATGTCAAAGATTTTCTTTCGATAAGCTGGCACCTGGGAGAGTGGAAAAGTTAGTGCGGCTGCTGGCATCATGATTTTTTAGGGACTCTTCCGAGAGGGTACAGCAGGGGATGTGTCTGCAGCAGGGGACGTGCCCGCAGGGGCGGACGGACGCCTCGGCGCAGCGGCTGCCTCCCTCCCTGCGCGGGACACAACCCAGAGCTACACCAGGATTTTAACTGATAGTAAACCACTACACGTGCCAGCTCACACATCCCTGGAGGAGCAGCTGGCATCGACGCTTGGCTACCTTATTTACAACTGGTTTTTGTGTGTTAACGCTTTCCTTTCCTTCCACAACCAGCCACTGCACGTCCCTCAGCCCTGCCGGGGGGGCGAGCCTGTACACGGCGGGCTGGCTGCTGGGCTAGAGCCTCTGCCCCGGGTTTACCTGCTCTCTGCCGGGCTGCCCTCCCGCCCCGCCTGGGGACCTGGTCCAGAAGGGAGTGAGGAGAGGCCGCCTGGCCCTCGCCTCCCCGGCGGTGGAGCCGCAGTGGCGGCGCCGGGTGAGTGAAGGGGTCACTCCCAGGAACACAGGTAAGCGGTGCAGGGCCAGGGCGGGTGTTGCGCGTAAAGGCCCACAACAGGGTGGGAGAGGTAGGTAGGGTGAGGAAGGGGCGAGAGAGCCCCCTCCTGAGAATAAAAGGGAGGCAGGCGTACCCACACAGAGACAGCAGCTCTGAGGGGGGGCGAAGAGCAGTCGCCTTCAGCCCGAGGAAGCCGCACGAGCCCCC
>VWZZ01001977.1:422617-458696 GCA_013399095.1 Psophia crepitans
CGCAGGCCCGCCTGCCTCCCCTCCCTCCGCCCTCGCCCGTATCTTTTCTTTTTTTCCTTCCCCAGTCGTCTTCTGTGCTAGCTTGCCTTGCTGGATGCAGCCTGAGGAAATCAGCCTTTCTCTCTGTTGTAGCTGCTCAAAAGAAGTTGCAGATCAACTTTTGCTACTCACATGCATGTAGTTTCTCCACACGAAAATATTAAGTGTCTTACAGGGTTGGGAAGCTGGCGGAGCTCTTGGGAACAAGTAAAGCATTGTCAAAGCATGAAAATATTTTTGTGGGAGCTGTGCTGATGTTTAAGCAAACACGTCGCTAACTATTATGAATTTTTGTTCCGTCCTATCTTCCTTTACCATTCTTTTTGTGTCGTTCTCATGCCAACAGATTTTGAGAAGAGAGGAAAGAAGGAAGTATGTCCAATACTGGATCAGTTTCTTTGTCATGTTGCTAAGACTGGAGAGACAATGTAAGTGTGATTTTTTTTTTTTTTTTTTTTTATGATTTTCAGTTGTAGCTTGTAACGCTTCTGCATTTTTCAGTCAATGAGATGTTACCTGGGTTCTCTTTTTGTCTGTAGATTGCTTCTGTGAGCTGTATAAGCTTGCCTTAGTTCTCATTTAATGTTGGATGGATTAGTTTTGTTTGCTGGTAGTTAGTTTTATCTAACAGGGAGACTTTTTGCATAGGCTTTGCTCAGGGGTATCTGTCAGGTCTTGTTGATCCTGCTCAGTACAATAAACCTGTTGCTGTTTCTATGTTTTATGTGACATTCATTTTTTTTTAAGTGGGAGGTTTAGCTCACTGTTGTAGTATCTGTTGTATAATGTTGTAATACCTGTTGTGTACAGTAACTAATAGTAGTATTTACAGAAAGATATGAATGGCTTAGATGATTTCTTTCTAGGCTTTGTATGCCATGCTGTGTGATGAGATCTGAATGCTTTTGGTGAAGAGAAGAGAATCATGTAGGTTTGCTCAGCAGAGGAGACATGGGAACTACTCTGGATTTCCATAGTTGCTTGTTTTTCAGCCCACACCAGAGTTTCACTTTTCCTGGACTTTCTTTCACTGATCACCCTCGCGGGTTTCCATCCGAAGGTGTGATGTAGCTGGAAGGAGCCGTGCTGTGTGCTCCTTGTCAGGGATGAGCGCTGGTGCTGTGCTGGGTGACTTCCTTGCTGGATCACTATTTGGCAGGAAGGGGAAAAGCTTCCCTGGGTGCCTTGCAGTTGGATTGCTCACTTTCTGGCTCCCAGGCTGTCTCCTTGTTTTTGCGGCCTAGTGCCAGACTACGGGCTTCAGCAAAAGATAACGTGCTTTTACCAGTGTTTTGTTAGCGACCAGTGATTGCAGGGGCTTTGTCTGGGTTTCTAGAATCCCTCTAACTTGTAAGAGGTTTGTAGGCTTTGTGGTTTGTGTGTGTTGTGTTGTTTTTTTTTCCTAGCATCTTGCTAGTACTGCTTGAATTAATGCTTTTGAAAGAAAAACAAGTTCTGAAATGTACTTTGCTCTTTGAATAGAAGACTTTGGCTCAGCAGAAATATACAGCTGTAATGCCTGATGTTTTTGTATAGTACTTATTTTAGTATGGACTCACTGTATGATATGTTTAAAATATTTTTCCTGTTCTGAAATATTTCTTCAGGCTGGTTTTTATTGTTTCTGCCACTATTACATATATTCCAAAGTAATTTAAAAAGTGATTGTATAGGGATGAGTTCTTGGGAAAATTCTTCCCTATGTGAAATGTGGAGAGAGACTGAATTGCTAATTTTATTTCCATTTGGGAAATTGAGGTCTATTTTTTAAAATTATTTGATTATTACAAACAATTGCTTAAACTTGAACTGGAATCTATCACCTAGAACGCAGACCGAGGCCTTCTAGGTTTCCAGGATTTTCTTTGGCTTTTTTTTTTTTTGGTCTGTAAATATTTTTTTTCAGCATTCTTGAACCTTTCAGTTAAATTGTTTTTTAAAAAGTGTCAGAGGTGAACATTAGAAATATCTAATCTGGAGACAGACATGGAAATATTTTTCCGTAATGCTTACTTTGCTTCCCATTATCTACAAAAGTCTGTATTTCTTAGTCAAACATCCCTCTATTTTCACTGATGTGTTATGTATCAAAGTATCAGGAAGAAATGAGTAAAAATTAACATGGTGAACATTCATGTAAAGATTGGTAATAGACCTTGTAAGAACTTAATATATTTTTAAGCTGGTACAGCTTGAACACTGTAAAAGTGTTTCTGAATACACAAACCTACCAAATACACATTAACTCAAAATGAGCAAAATATTCTCTATTTCCAGTTATGCAAAAGTAACTTTTAAGTTACTTTTTAGTAGAAATCTAAACCAGTAATAAATAGATTTTTCTTGGAATGAAAGATGAAACCTAAAATAATAGTTTGTAGTAATATTTATTAGGATTTTTATGAAGTTCAGAGCTGAGTTTGGGGGTGGGGGAAATTTAGTCAGGGTCAATTACAGAAATTATTTGCGGACTTATTTATTGAAAAACAATGGATCTTATTCAGTCACAGCCTGTTCCTAAAGTAACAAACAGAAAGTACCTGTGTGAGGACCAAGGCAAATAAGGACAAGTGAAATGTGAAGTAGTTTTGCTTTGAGTTATTGTTGTTTCTAGGAGAGTTATATAGTGTTCACAGGGGTTATCTCAGCTTTTTAACTTGCTCTGTGATGAACGCTGATTTTTAGATAATATACTGCATTCTGCATCCTGGGTTAAATGTAGAGTGTTCTCACACCTCTCTACCGCATACCTCTTTTGGACATAGTTGCAGCAGATCTTGTAAACAGTTAATAAACTTAGTTTGAAAGGGCGCTAATGAAATAAAATTACTTTTAAGATTCTCATCAAAGCATGATCGTGGCATGCGTAGCTTGCTTAACAGATTGAAAGGATGGGCTCACGTAAGGCTGTTGAGTACCTCCCTTCCCCCATTTGTTTCAATGTGCTTATTCATCCGAGTGAGTTGGGAACAGGTAGGTGCAGGTTTAGGTTAGGCTGTGACTTTACTAGTATTTCTCTTGGCAGCAGTCTTGGCTAACACAGCCCTTGTGTCACTATTTCACTTGCGCTTGTTCAACTGTTTATGTAGCTGCATGGTAACCTAGAGCAGGAAACTGCTTGCAGTTGTAAGTAACTTTCTTTTTGGCAGTACTGTTTCTAACAAGCTTCAGTTCATTGATCCAGCTTTTTTTGTCCGTGTTTAACTGGTATGTCAAACCCCAGCGCAGCTCAAGAGGTGGTGTAAGGGAGGAACAAAAGGATGAGAGTTCTATAAGCCAGCATTGCAACTAAGATAAGGCTCTTCCAAGGGTGTCTTCATTGTAATTAAAAGTCTCTTTCATTTACAAGGAAGGTCTGGAATAGAAATGTTGCTAAATTTGGTTATATTATCAGCATAAACTTCGTTGTGTTATCAGTACCTTGTAAAAGCTTGATCATGCAATCGTGTGTTAACTTCATCTATTTGAAGTTTAAGCTATCTTGTGCAAAGTTAACCATTCACTTAATTGTTTGCGAGGCTACAGCCTGCATTTACAAAAGCCAGTCTAAACTTCCTTTATTATAGATGAACAGAAGCAAAAGTCTGATTGCTTGGCTTCCTTGAAATATTTTTCTTTCTTAACAGTTGCTGTGGTAAGACTTAGCCTTAGGTGAAATAAAAAGTTTATGGGTTAACCTTTTTAATCTTGTGTTGAGTCTTTGGACTTTATTTTCAGAGGAGTGAGATACTCCTTAATTTACTTGACGTTTTACTAAGTTACTAACATGGAATTTGCTTAGTGAGACCAAGTATAGTCAGGGAAGATCAGTATAACCTCCTCTTCTCTAGTTTGTAAAAGGTCAGCATGACTTGTGAAACTAAATGAAGAGATATGAAATTTCTTAGTCTTACTACTTCACTGTATCTGAAAGACTTCTTTAAAAACAGGATATGTTTTTATGCTTGTTTTTTTGTGTAAGAAATTCACTTACCTATTTTTACTGAAATAGAAACAGTTTTATGAGGTAGTACTAGAAATGAAATGCAAAAGTTCTTCTGAAGAATTCTTAAAGAATGAATATGAAGACGACTTATCATTTGGGGTCTTGTGTCTTGTATTTAAGATGTTTTCTCTTACTGCTTAGGAAATTTTCTTGTATTTAAAATCATTTTGCCCCTTCAATAGCAAAAATGTTTCTAAACCATTTATTTAGGTAGTTTAGCAAGAAAATCCCATTTGTTGGACTGGAAAGGAAAACTGGAATTTTTCTTTGGTTCTAAAGTTGAAAATAAAACTTAGAAAACAAAAGCAATCAAAAACTTCATGTCAACTTTCTCTGCATTTCCCCTGCTCCTGCCCTGGGGCAGGCAATCTATAAAGCACAGTTTCAGTGGCTTGCTGTAGTGGAAAGTATAATACAGATGCTTACTGACAGTGAAGGATTCCAGAAATAAGTAATGAAGTACCAAAATCTGGATAAATAAAGCATATAGACAGAAGTGATTAACCGTAAAATAGTTCTAGGCTTAAGCAGAGATCACTGGCTGGGTGAGCATGTAATGTAGTTATACCAGTTCTATGAATGCAGTATAAACAGTCATTAAATACGTTCTGGCTTTTATTTCTTTCTGCAGTCAAATTCTTTCCTCAGAGTTTCCCTGGAAGATCCGAAATATTATTTTGTACCTCATCTAAGCCTGAAGATGGAAGTTCTCTTTGCTAGTTTCTTTGAGGACCAACGTAAATGCTTTTCTGCAAAGTTTCTTGAGTTGAGTTTGATACATGTAAATGTAGAGCAGACGTGAACATCTATAGTATCATCACAGAATAGTGTAAGTTGCAAGGAACTTCTGGAGGTCACCCAGTTAGGCCCTGTGCTCAGGGAGAGCTAATTCCAAAGTTGGTTCAGGTTGCTTAGGGCTTTGTGCAGAGTTTCTGACAATCTCCAGTGATGGCAATACCATAGCCTCTGTTTGGCTCCTTTTCACTGCTAACCATGTGTACTGGGAATGAGGTTTCCCTTGCAGCAACTCCACGTTTGCCTTCTCTTCCAGAAGATGACGTGCTGTCTTAGCTTCCCATCTAGGTCGGGTGCTGTGGCTCTGTTAACCATCTTAGTGGCCTTCTGCCTACCTCACTCTTTCTGTTCTCTTTTGTGTTACATGGACATAGCTTGCAGTTACAGACTCTTCAGTGCTGGGTAGAGGGGTGTAATCCCGTTCTCTGATACTGCGAATGTAACCCGGTGTATGGCCTTTGTCACAGCAAGGCCATGCTGACAGATGTTCAGCTTCCCGCCTGCCAGCGCAGGTATTGGCCCCGGTATTGACTCTGAGCAATGTTGTTTGTAACTGCCTGCAGTTAGACTTTGGACCCTGTTCACCACAACTGCTGCTGTGTAGGCCTGATGGTCCACTGAGCCTGTAGGTCTCCGGCTTGACTGCAAAGATGCTGTAGGAGACTGTGCTGTATGTCTTGCTGAAGCGGAGTTAACGGCATCCGCTGATCTTTGCTCCTTGACAGTGTCAGGTAGATCAGGCACGATTTGCTGTTGATAAATTATATAACAGTAAATGTAAGTTACATAACTCTAGTTCTATCAAAGATAATGGCAAAAAGTATTTTTGACCCTTTGATACTGTTTCATGTAGCCCTATGTAGCAGTGAATGTTTTTTTCTTACTATGTTTTTGGGACACTTTTTTGGATCAGTTTAGCTTTTATATTATTTTGTTACAGCAGTGAGATAGTTTGTCAGCTGTAGAAAAGATGTGAGTGGATATATGGTAACAACGAAGATACGAAAGCTCCTGTTCTCAGCTTTAGTGTTTTAATGATGTATTCTAAACTCTTGTATTGTAATTTATGTTAGAAGTACATAAATTTTTGTAGCCATATGTCCTTTAGCTTTTTTCACATTCTTAAATTTAAGTAATCCTTTTTTTTTTTATAAAGTGTGTTCTCTGGTTTTATTCAACTAGCAGTTTTGTTGCTTGACATGTGTATGGTAGTATTTTTTTGACCAATTTGAAATTTTTTTTCTGATTCAGAGGCAAATCATTATCTGGAAATCTTTAGAACTATTGGGGGAGTGTAATTCCCTATGTTTTTTTTTTTTTGTACGAAATAAAACAATTCTTGTGTTCCTACCATAATAAACAGGATAATATTTTCTGAAAGAAGTCTGTGTGCCTTTGTTAGTATAGGTCTCTTCAATTTCCATGTTCTCAGTGAAGCAAGACATGTGAGTAAACTTCCTTGCATTGTTTCCTACTATTATTCCTCACTAACTCATTGCTACTAAGTAGCTGGAATTATTCCCCACTAATTCCTGTTCCACTGACACGGTGTTTTCTCTCTCATAATCCGCTGCTGCCTCCAAAGGACAGGAATCTCAGTTGAAAGGCCTGCTGATTTATCTTTATCAAAGATAGTTTAGCTTCCTGGCTCTATTGCCTATATTACCAAAATTATAAATGTGTCAAATGTACAGTTAGAATTCTTCAGAGGAATGAATTGTGATACAGACAAACTCACTCGCTCCTTTAGAAAACACAGACTATTGTGGTGTTTTCTTTTTAATGCTGCCACTTCATATCTTTTGGGAGTGGGGTTTACAGTATAAAGGTCAAACTTTAACTGCTGTTATAAAATGTGCAAGATGAACTGGTCCTAATAAACTTTAGTCTCTCTGTAGAATACACGTGTAAAGAGAGGCAAAAGGCAAGCTCCTAGCAATGCTAACTAACTTTTCAGTGTAATTGAACTACTTTAATTGCAAATATAACTGTACGCAAACATGACTTTTATTTGTATGTACGTCTTTCTTCCCTGTTGCTGTAAACAGTCTGTTCTTCCAAGCACACTCCCTGTTAGTCTCTCTGCGCAGAACCTCCCCTCCCCCCCCATTTATTCTGTGGCAGTTAATAGTTGCACGCGCTTCTGGTGATCACCTTTACTAGCCCTTTGTTGGCATCCTTCTACTCTTCAAGCTCAGTTCTCTTGCATTGCTTGATCTGATCTATCATCCTCAAGAGTTTCTCTCAGTTCTTAGCTTTTCCTCTTAGGAATGTTTATTCACAGCTGTAGTGGCTGCCCTAGTATTTCTCATTACTATTTAATTTGAAATACTTTCTCAGATGCTTGGGTACTGTTCCACTCCATATTACACTTTACACTAGCAAAGATGGTTTTCTGGTTTTGGCCCTGTAATTGATGAGCCTTGCTCCCTCTTTCTGTCTCCAGATTTTGGGAAGGTTTGCACTTGATGGCACATGTTGGGGGGAAGGAGCAAGGCAATGGTGCATGCAGAAGGGAGGATGGAAAGCAGTCTGGTCATCTTGGGGGGCAGGGGGTTATCAGATTTGTGGATAAAACAGACTATGCTGCTTTTCAACAAAGTTGGTGTCTGGCCAGTTTCAGTTTTAGAAATACTACTACTTGAAGAAAGTTAAAAGATTTCCATGATGGTTACATCTTATGAGGCTTTGCGCAGAAGTGGTAAGGGAGTGTGATGACGCAGAAACACCTAATCCCTGTGTGTTAGGTCACTGAGGTGGAGCACACCTTGTCAGCCCAAGCTTAGTGTGTGTCAGCTGAACTACCTTATTGTTATAGAAGCCAATTGTGTGGCTTTTCTTTCCGGTTTTGGAAAGAATTAGTAATAGAAGTACAATTTACCTGATCCTAGTAGTACTGCTTTCAGGCCTGCGTGAAGCCTGTGTTTTTGTGGGACAATGCATGAACTGGCAAGCATAAGAATACAGTGCAAAGTAGATTCAGATCCAAAAGTAGTTGCACAGGGTGCATTTTCCTTTATCTGGTTTCCTAGTTTTATTGCTCAATATAGTAAAGATTTGATAGTATTATCTCAGTGTGGTCTACTGCTCTTCTGAGGTAACCTGTGGAGATCTCTGCACTGGTCGTTTAGCAGTGGTAAGTATACCCACTGGATGAGTTACAGCATTTCTTTTGTTTGTTTGCTTATTCTGCACAAACTGATGATACAGGACACTGCAATTGTTCCAGGTATTAGTAGATGTGTGCAATTTAGTTTGCGTATGGAAGAGATTATGTATGAAATTATCCAAACATTAATTTTGTATTACTCAGAGTATTTTTTCTGTAGGCAGCTCCTATAGAGATAGAAAGTCTAACTTACAGTAAATTCACTAAGACTTTTAAATATGCAATTATTGCATAATGTTTCTTACGTTTTGACTCCTGCACTTCTGCTGTACAAGTTTATTGAGAAAGTGTCACCTGTTTAATGTTTCTGTATTCTGACTGCATTAGACTCCAGAGTTCTATAGAATTATGTTGTACCTTTGCCTGATGGATTATTTTTCTGTGCAATTGTGCTAGCGAATTCCTGCAGAATCTCTATTACACAGTGCACAGCATCACTCTTGAAACATGCCTTAGTGAACACTAATCTGTTCAGTGAAATATTATCTGAAATGAAAATAAGTAAAAGCTAAGAATAATCGACAGCATTGTCAAGAGTTGAAATACAGTTGTCTAATTTCAACAAAATGTCCAGTGATGTTAAAGGCAGATCTAGACTATGTAAGTGGTTTTTGGTAGGTATTTTGACACAGATAATGCCTATCTGCTATCGACAATCTGTTTGGCTGGTGCTATTCAAATACAGCTACGGTTATCTTTGGTGGAGCAGATGACTGTGAGTGTTCTTAGGGCTTAGTAACTTGTGAGAGAATACCTTCCTCCCTCAGGAACTTTTTCTCCTAGTCACTTAAGTGATACTACTTAGAATTCTAAGGTTGACGTGAATGTCTTTTAATTGAAGTTAAAGATTAAAAATGTAATTTCAAGAGTATGGTCACTGAAATCATGCTTTTTGCAATAATTACACCTAGCATAGGTTGTTGCAGTAATAACTGAATCAAGTCTTGCATTAAGTGTTGCAGAAATGTGTAGTAATCTAGTCCCTGTCTTGAGGATATATTCTACAGAAGTGAGGCAGGTGTGGGCTGAGAAAACAGTTGCTGTACACAAAGTGATTACTGAGAGTTCCTGAACAATTCTGTGTATCTTATAGTTAAGTTATGCAGGAAATATTATTTAGAAGATTGTCAATTAGATTAAAAAGTACACAAAACTCAAATTATCTAAGACTGTGGGTGTTGTCTACCTGGACTTTAGTAAAAGCCTTTGACACCATTTTCCACAGCATTCTCCTGGAGAAACTGACTGCTTGTGGCTTGGATGGGTGTACTCTTTGGGTAAAAGCTGTCTGGATGGCTGGGCATAAAGAGTTGTGGACAGAGTTAAATCCAGTTGGTGGGCAGTCCCCACTGGTGTTCCCCGGGGCTCAGTATTGGGGCTAGTTCTGTTTAATATCTTTAATCAGTGGTCTGGACGAGGGTGCAGAGTGTACCCTCAGTAAGTTTGCAGATGACACCATGTTGGGTGCAAATGTTGATCTGCTTAAGGGCAGGAAGGCTGTACAGGGGACATCTGAGGGACTGGATCGATGGGCTGAGGCCAGCTGCATGAGGTTCAACAAGGCTCAGTGCCAGGTCCTGCACTTAGGTCACAACAACCCCATGGAACACTATAAGCTTGGGGAAGAGAGTCAGGAAAGCTGCCTGGTGGAAAAGGACCTGGGGGTGTTGGTCAACAGCCAGCTGAACATGAGCTGGCAGTGTGCCTAAGTGGCCAAGAAGGCCAACAGCATCCTGGTGTGTATCAGAAATGGCGTGGCCAGCAGGACTAGAGCACTGATCATCCCCCTCTACTCGGCCCTGGTGAGGCTGCACCTAGAACACTGTATTCAGTTCTGGGCTGCTAACTACAAGAAAGACTTTGAGGTGCTGGAGTGTGTCCAGAAAAGGGCAGCGAATCTGGAGAAGGGTCTAGAGAGCAAGTCCAAGTTGCTTAGCCTGGAGAAAAGGAGGCTGAGAGGAGACCTTATTGCTCTTTACAACTACATGAAGGAAGGTTGTAGCTAGGTGGGTGTTGGTCTCCTATCCCAGGTAACAAGGATAGGACAAGAGGCTTAAAGTTGCACTGGGGGAGGTTTAGGGGTTTATCCAATTTACCCCAATTGGATATTGGGGACAATTTCTTCACTGAAAGAGTTATCAAGCATTGGAACAGGCTGCCCTGGAAAGTGGCTGAGTCAGCATCCCTGGAGGTATTTAAAAGATGTGTAGATGTGGTGCTTAGGGACGTGGTTTAGTGGTAGGCTTGGGTGTGCTGGGTTAAAGGTTGGACTTGATCATATTAAAGGTCTTTTCCAACCTGAACAATTCTATGATTTTCCCTGTTCTGTGGAACAGCTGTATTGTTGGAGTCAGTGGAATATTTGTCAGGAGATATCAGAATTTTAGTCCCTCGATGATTACAGATGCTACTTTAATGTCTTCATGTGCTATCTGTTTCCATAACTAAGTCTTAATCTTTGTTTCTGGCAATAGCAGTAGTAATTTGCAAGTTAGTAGAGAGGTGAACGCTCATGCTACCAAAGTAGATATAGTTCTAACGTATTCCAGTTTTCATGGTTCTGGGGTGAGCTCGTCGTGCTCATGAGGAGGAGAGCAAAGACTTAATTTAGGCTGACAACAATCAGCAAGTGAACGTGGAAAAATAGCTTCTGTGCTTGTGGGAAATACCAGTTTTTCCTCTTTAAGCTCTTCAATATATTTTTAATTAAAGTGAAAGGTAACATGAGGTCAAATCTTACTGAAGATAAAATGTGAGAGCACTTTAATTTTACATGAGTTAGCAGGTGAAAGTGAACAGGAGGCTCCCCCAGGAAGAGTGCTTGCCAGTGTGTTTTCCGCACAGGAGTATACTGTTTACAGCAAAGCACAATGTTCCAGTAAATTCACCGTGCTGTATCACCTAAAGTTTCAAATTTATTGCTCATTCAGAAACACCGATAAAGAATCCAGCACTTGCTTATGGTTTTAATTTAATGTTAGGTTGAAGGGTTTGTCAGCTTGCCAGAAGCATTTAAGAAACTAGTCTGCATTGATGCACAGGGGATTTTACTGTGTAAATCTGTTGCCATTGTTTGGAATTTCCCGTGTTAATCTACACTGCCTAGATTGTGAAAAGGGCAGCAGTGTGCAAAATGATGACACTAAAATTAATTGCAGCAAAATAGTATTAATTCCACTCTTGCTTCCTGTGCTTTAAGTGAGGTACGTTCTTTTATCTGGTACATGAGGACAGCTGCTTAAAGGAGTGGCTCTGCTCTCTACTAGTCACATCACACATCTTATTCTTCCTTATCTGTAGCATTAATTTTGTGGTTAGATGAGTGATCTCCCTCACCTCCCTGTGTGTGGGATCACAGGAGTGTGTGGGAGCAGCAGAGCAGGCTTGCCCCTGTGTAGACTAGGTATAAAGTTAAGTACATGGTGGGGCAGCAGCCTCCCTCTCTGCGCTGTGATCTAATGCCTGCTGAACTACAGCAGAGCTGATCTCCCTGTTAATGGGAGTTCAGTATTGCCAGCTTTCTACACCAGAATTTTTCAGAGGTATTTTCTGAAGAAATTGAATGCTGTTTTTCTACCATTGAGCACTCCTCATTAAGAGGCAATTTTTATTATTTATACAGTAAAGAGTGCAATAGTAATTCCTGTACAAAAGCTAAAAAGTCAAATGGCAGTGCAGTGGGATTTATCTTTGTATGAAAATGCTGGGGACTGTGTCTTACAGGCAATTCTTAACAAGGTTTTTAGCTTGGGCGCCCCATTCTATGTAACTCTGTATTTCCAGGTGTCCTTGTTTACACCCAATCAATATGTTTGAAATTAGGGTGTGCTAAGTAAGGTAAAGATTAAAACAAAACAACAGCAAAAGATAACAGGGAGTATGCTGTATCTACTGCCTTTCCATCCCAAAGAACAGACAGAACCGAGGAAGGAGACTAGCGAGGAAGAGAGTGGCCTCAGTCGCCCTTTCCCCAGAGGAGTGCAGTCCATTGATTCCTCTGCACACCTTTAGCTGCTGGCTGTGCTGGAGAGGACTTCTTGGATGCATGCTCCGCTTGCTGTGCCGCTTCCAGGGAGCGAGGCAGGCAGTCCTGGGCAGACTCCTGACACGGCCCTTTCCACAGCCTGGGGAAAGGTAGCCACCCTGGGGCTTCTCATGCTGGCGGGTAAGTTCTGTGCTCTCTGGTGGCAGAGCTGGACCTTTGGTTTGAGAAGCGGCATATTCCATCTAGCTCACAGTATTCCTCTTTGGATACATCTTGCTTCAAGGCTGTGGAAAGAGCACACTGGAAAGTTTGCCACCTTGCACAGGGATATGTGATTGCTGGGTGCACTTAATTTTCTGTGCTTTTTGACGTTCTGGGGATCCCACTGATAACACTAGAATAGAAAAGGAGTTAACTTGTTTTGGGTGAAACTTTAATTTTGCTTCTGGCAGCCTGGGGAAATTACTGTGTTTTAGAATATATCTTCATCTTCTATGAGCTCTAAAGCAAGGCACAAAAGAGAAGACACAGTTATTAAAGTTGGCAATTTTTTTCACTTAAGCACCTGTTTCCTACTAGCAAGTCTCTGTGGAAGTGTAATCTCAGCCACGAATAATGTGGGGGAGCTAATGTTAGTGACTTAGATCTCTTGTTACATGTTAAGTGAATCCCTCTGAGACTGCCCGCTGGATCTTTCCTTCTGTGTTCTGGGGACTTTGCCTTAAAATCAGTTCAGCTGAATGTGAAGTGTTTGCATCCTAAATATACTATTCCCTACTTCTTTAAATTCCTGTTTGTCAGAGAGCTAATAATAGGAGAAAGGTGGAGAGCAAAGTGCTCCTCTTTTACTAAGTTCTGATGTTTCTTTTATAGCCTGTTCAATGAACAGAATCAATAATAGATCTCCTTTGTTTTCCTTTTCATTTTATGTTCTTTGTAGTATATAGCATCTCTCAAACAGATGGCATCCTCTTAAAATTTAAACCAAGCAATTTTGTAATGAACTTAAACACTGTGAAATTTGAAGACAGACATCACACCAGGACTCCTGGGACTTTTAATGTTTTAAGTACATAGCTGGGTCTCTAGAAGCTTAACATCCTTTCAATATAATGTTTTTCTTAATTAAACCTGTAATCTGTGCAGCAATTCCAGAAAGATTTACAAAATAATTGCAGTACCTTCCTTTCAGGAGGTAGCCTTATTTCAGGCACTCTGAATTATTCTTCTTTCAGTTAATTTTGGATTTTATCCTGCTTACCTTCAGTAGGTCTTGCTGAAGTTTGAAACTTAAAATCTCATAGTTTGTCTGAAGTGTGTAATCCATATGTACTACCCTCATGTTACATCTGATATTTTAGTACTGTTGCTAAAAAGGGGGGTAGGTAATTCCCCTAGTTGTCTTCTGCACTTGTGGAGACTTGCAGTCCAGTCTACGCTTTATGTCCAAGCTGTGTAGTAATGTTGGGGATCACTGTGTTGTAGCAAAGCCTTCCAGTGTAGTACTAAATAGGTGACAAAAAACTTGTTCAACATGGAAAGCACTGTGTGTGTGTGAAGGAGGTAGTGACACTGCAATTACAACTTTGTTTCCTTTTCTAGTTCTCTAAATGTTGCTTTTCTCTGATTCTCCAGATTGCAAGACTTTCCTCTCAGTTAAAGGTTCTGAAGTTGCCTTTCACTCTTGGTTCTGTTAATTGTTTTTTAATGTTTGTCAAATCTTATTCCAACTAATTTATTAAATGTTTCTGGCTGTCTGCTCTTTTTGTTGAAATTTCAAGTGTCCTTAAGTAAATATACCGAGTGGCAAAAGAATGAAATATAAAAACTTGTCCAACAGTTGGAAGAAAATGTCAGTTAATTCTGACATACAAAAGCCATCTTGATGGTGCAAGCTGTTGACAAAGGATTTTCCTCTCTCATGTAACCAGTGCAGCAAGGGAGAAAGCTGCTTTTTCATAATCAATACAAACATTTTGAGTAAGCAGGAGGTAAGGGAGTAGGGGGGGAAGTTTTTTTGGGGTTTTGTATTCTGGGAGTGGTAGGATTAGATTATTTCCATGTAAAATGTGATTTTGTTTTTGCTATGCATGTTTGGAAAATGAATTCTTTGCAAATCATGTTTGTAGAGAAGCAATTGTACCTTGCAAGCAACTTTGTGCTAGTAATTCTTTTAAATCAAAGCATAGCATCAGATGATGTGAACTTCTCTGTCTGAGGTGACCTCTGTCTCTCACTGAAGAGTGCTGTTTATCAAATAGAATTGATGGATTTCTAAACTTGGCTTGTTGCTTGGCAAACTTCAGTTGATACATGTAGTAATGGATTAGTTTCAACAGAAAATCATGTAGTTCACATACAGGTGTGAAATAGTTTGCTTTTATCAAAGAACACAATAATTGAGGATTGTGTTCTTCCTTGTTTATGCTCTGGTAATGCTAGGTTATGTCCCTTGCCTAAATTCATCTTTTTAATTCTTTTGCAATGGAGATATTTTTGCTGCATCATCAACTTCCAGTGAATAAGTATGTTGTTGTAATACCGTTCTGACTGTAGAGTTTCCTTACGTTGCTTTGTGTCTTTCTTCATGGAGCTTAACTTTCTTGTCCTCATTGAGTGATTCTGACCCTGTCCTGGGGTTTTGTGTGTTTGTGGGGGAGATTTTAAAAAAAATCTTACTTATTGGTGTGTTTTTTGAGTAGTCTGTTATTTTATTTAATCTCTGCTTGCTCATTTCATGTCTTACACATCTTCTCCCACCCGTTTTTTTAGCCTTTTCTCATGCTGCATCTCTTAATTATATGTAAACATTCTCAAAATCTGTTTCTCTTTCTCATATAATTGGCTGTTTGCTCAGGTGCTGTCTGCTTTACTGTTTAATTTCTGTAAAACGCGACCGAGTATCTTAAAACACTGAAGTCTCTTCAATCTATGTTTCTCATTTCTGATTTTTACTTAAATCGCAAGGTCAGAGACTGCATGCTGTTACAACATTATGATGTTAAACGTGTTTTCGTACCTTAAAGCACAGTTATTAGCATATATTAAATCTAGGACATAGTATCATGTATTTAAGTAATGTACAGAGACTGAACTGTTGGACTCTGTTAGCTTCTGTGCTTTCATCTGTCTCTTGACTATTAAAGGTGCTTTTTAAAAAAAGAAATAATTGTTGAGTTAAACGACAAGGGTTCGCATTGATCCGGAGGATTTGAAATGTGTGGTTCTGCTGTGAGATATATATATCTATACAAACTATAGTCCTGAAAGGTTGCTGCTTCTCAGCCATTCATTATTGCCTCTGGTTACTTTTTTCCTTGCTAGGTACTTTTTTCATAAAACCAGTTTCTTTAATTTTCTGTGTATCAGAACAAAACCTTTAGGTTGATATAAAGGAAGGATGATGCTGGAGCTGGTGGGAGGGCAGCTGTCTTTGTGCAGATATATTTACACAGTGTGACCCAGATACTGTAGTGAAAGATGCTTTACGTATACATAAAATGTGTATAATTTCAAAATTGTCATTCTCTAGAAAGAAAGTGCACTGAATCAAAACATTTTAGGATCAACTTTTTTTTTTTAAGTATTGTTTCTGAAGATATTTTTACAGATTATACAGTGTTCACAGGATTTTTTTTTTTCCTCAGAGTGGCTATGAAAGAGCTCTCAAAATTCTAATACAAACTAACAGGTTAGTGTAGTGGACAGGAAAACCATGGTTTAGGAGACAGAAGTGGGCATTTAGAAACGGCTGATTATGTACAATGCTGAGTGGGAAGAGCAAGTATTTATGAACAAGCCTACTCAGAAGAAAGCATGAATAGTATTTTTCCATGGAATTTCTTCAATTTGGTTTCTTTACAGAGCTTAAAGTGTTTGTCAATTATTTTCCAGTGTACAAAATCTAATGTGGACGTACATAAATCGGTGTGGAAAGTTTTCTTTTGCTTCCATTTGGCTCTTGGTTTATCTGCAGAAGGTGTTGACCAAACTTTGCTCATTTTCAGTGTCTCCCATTTTGTAACAAAGCACCTAAAGCAGAGGTCTTACATCCTGATGCTGGAGTTGTTCTCAAGGAGCTTATGCTACATGTGGAAGAGTTTTGTTTTCTTCAAAACAGATATTCACCATTTGTTGATCTCATGTCACTACTATTGTTTGGTTTTCTAAGTGACTAGTCTTTTAATGTATGCTGATAAATTAAAATTTCTAGAGGTGTAGATACAGATTGTTTTGCTAATTAGGAGGATATGCCATTTCTAATCTTAACTATTATGTTGCTTTGGCTTAGCAATTCTATCGTTTATGAACTAAATGCTTTTCTGTATGGATGAGATGCAAGTGAGTTCCAGGAGTTTAAACTAGCTGATACCAACTTCTACATGTCATAGACTGGTAAAACAGGAACGGTAACCTTCCTCTTTTGACACTGACTTTTGATCACTTCTGAAGTAAATGGAAATTAAGAATATCTTACTGTCCTTGCAGAAATTTTTTTTTTTGTCAGAAGTGAGTTTGTGATTCTAACTATATCTTCTTTCAGATATGCAACCAGATACTTTCTAGTTTTGTAGATTGAGTGTAATCTTTTATAAACAACGGTTTAAAAATAATGTTCAAACTTTGCAGTACATTGTCGGAAGCGTAGGTAAGTTTCTCCAACAAATATACATAATTCAGGTTACTTGAAGTAAGATTCTTTTCTATAAATCCTTTATTAATCTACCCTGCGTATTACGTTGTTCAGAATTAGCGTAAATTAGGGGCATAGTACAGAGCTGTCTAGGAGGTGGATTGTCAGCGTCTAACACGGTGGTAGATGGCTGTTGTTGATGACAAAGCGACTGGCTGTGTGGGAAGAAGCAGCAATTGCAGTTCTGGGTGAAAGCAGAAGCAGAAACCTGCTTTCCAGAGCTGCTCATCCCTGCTTTTGAAGTATTTCCTTCCTCCTGTAGGAATAGTGTGTAGTTCTGCCCCCTTCTGAGCAGCCTGGCAGAATGATGAGTAGATAAGGTAAGAAAGAGGGGAAGTGGGACTCCTGCTTACTGGGTTGGTAGGAAGGAGATAACTGAAGGATGGTGTGCAGGAATTGGGAGATTCTTCATACCAAGACAATGATAGAAGAGTCAGGCTTAAAAGAAACAAGTGACCTGCACTGCAGCCTCCAGAAACCTTCCCCCTTTTTCCTGCCTTCCAGGAATCTGCTGTGCGGCCACTGCAGGACTGAATTTTACCTACACTATTGAAGAGTCCGGAGCTGACTCAGTCTTTTGTGGTGCAAATATTATTTCCTGTTGAGTGACTGGAGTTCCCATGTAACTTACTGGTACTGGGACAAAACCACTCATCAGAAACCAGTTACGTCGATTGAAAGTGCTTCAATACCATCGTCTAAATGGGAGCATGTTTTAATGTTTGAATTGCAACACTGAGGTCTGGAGATGATGCTCTAGGAGCATGAGACACCTCTCTGACATTGCAGCAGTTTTTTATGGTACAAACTGCAGTTACATGTATGATTGCATTGTGACTATACCGCTTGCTTTTAACCAGTTAGCTTTCATGCTGCTAGTACTGCAGCCACAGCAGTAGGGAATTTGGCAATGTTGAAAAAACTTGCTTGAGAAACAAAGAAAATGTCTAAACGTCAAGCCTGTCCTGACCTCCTGCTGCTGTGGTTACACTGCTTCTAGCAACAGCTTGTTTAGTTGATTTAAAGCTGGTGTTGCTATATGTGGGTTAGCTGTAGTCACACTTGTGACTGCAGGATAAGTTTATCCTTAAACTCTGCTGCTTCTGTTTGTAAGCTGGACTGCGTCGCCTGGTTGGCAGTCATTTATCAAGTGTTTTGAAAGATGCTTTTTATGTCAGTATTGCAGATACAGGTTCTTAGTCTTTTTATTGTAGAAAAACTAATAAAAATACTTGGGTTTAAAACACGTGACAGTTTTCTAGACTCCTGTATAGGGGCAAAGTTTTACATTCTTTTCTGCAGCTTCAGCATTGTAAAAAGGAGCTAGTGGGTACTGTTTTCAGGCAGTAGATTGCCATTTTTAACCTCGTGTTGGTTTATTTTGGCAACACAACACTATGAAAAGATAAGTGTTACTATTTAGCAAGAAATTGATAACAATGAACAGTTGAAGTGTTAAATATCTAAATGGGCCTGTCAAAGAATGTTTAGAGTAATAGTGGAATCTCCTTTCATGAGGAAAGTAAAGCTCTAGCATGGCATTATTTACTGTGTCTCTTCTGTCTGTTTTGTGATGTGCTTACATATTAAATCTCACTTGTGAAAGCTTTGGTCTTGTGGTAGCACTGCAGAGTTGGATAGCTTTTTAATTTAACATTTGTAGAAATAATGTCTAATACTGTACATGGGAAACATTATAGTATTCTGATTTGGCTGTACAATGCTAATTGGAATGATAATCCCATGAGACTCAGTGGTGTAGTTTAATCTAGCCATGCCATTGCCTTTTAAGACGTTTTTTCTTTCCTTCTCTGTTTCTGGTTTTATTGTTACTCACTAAGTCCTGCACTCCTCTCTGCGAGGTGCTTGATGAGTTCTTGTGAAAGAAAAGGGAGACTTGCTTTCCTCTTTGGGTTTCCCTCCATTCTTGCACATTTATCACTCCTGATAAAAGATGGCAGTTTCATGTTTGAGTATCTGTAGACAAACCTGAGCTAAGTTTTCCCTCTTCTCATAATTAAGTATTTGAGATGAAGGAGAAAATTAAGGCAAAGAAAAACATGGCACTGCTTTTCTGGTGAAAGCATGCTATGACTTCTTTGGCCTGTGGTTTTATATTTGGTAGTACTGGTACTTGAGGATAGCACGCGGGACACAACCATTGTCAGCGGTGTTGGGTAGTCACCATATGCAGTTCACAGCACAGCTAGTTGTATCAGCCCAACAGAAGGTTGGATGTTATGTGGGGTGGAAAATAGTAAGAGCTGTTTAGGCTAGCACTTCTGCCAAAGACATCCTGTAGAAATACAGCCTTTGGCTAAGTAGTATTTCTTTCAGCAGAGCTGAAAGGCTGGCCAGGTGTTCAGTTTTATGCTTGTTTGATTTGAGCCTGTTCATTCCAGATTGCATGTGTTATGCATAAATGTCACAGATAACTTTGTTGGTTTGTTACTCTCCCTGTTTCTTCTTTTTCTCCACTAGAATCTCCATCTCTGTAGCTGTGAAAGCTCTTGCATCAGCATGAATAGAATAAAATTGATAGTAACTGAACTAAATCAGTTGCTTTTAAGTTACTTCCTGTGCTGCTAAGAAATACACCAGGCGGAGGAGGCCCAGAACTTTTTCTGTGACTATGTGGGGTGATTGGTGTAGGGCTTTCTCAGCAGTTTCCCTCCTTGTCCATTGTATGCAGTGTGAGAGCTGTTTTATTGAAAATTTCAGTATATGGAATTCTATAAAAGATAAAACTTTAAATTGTAAGGCAGAAGGTAATTTAGGAAGGTCTTAATAGATTACGTACTGTTATGGGAAAGTTTTTCAGGAATCAAAGTTGTTTTGCTTGAATATATATCAGCAAGTGCTAACTGTGACAAGAAATTTGCCTTTCTGAGAAAAAGAGGTGCTATTAAATGATTTTAAGGTGCATGGATACTGAGCAGTGAGTTACAAAAGGCCTTTCAGTAAGATTTTGTAATAGAAGCAGATAATGCTGTGTACAATTGCTGTATGGTTTCCAGACTTGGAACACTTTTTTGTTTGTTTTTTCCCCTCCTTCTCTTGTGAGCTCAGTGAAAACTTTAGGTGGCATGTAGGCTCACTGGTGTATTGTACAGAATGCGTGTATATTTCACAGGTTTGAATTGCAAGTAGATACTGGTCCTTTAAGGAAATGGCTTACCCTGTGGTTAGTGGCAATTGACTTGTGTAATATTATTCTACTGTAATTATTTAAATAGTTATCATGCTTTAAATTCAGGAGGAAAAATAATACTGCATTACTTGCCTCATTTATCTTAGGACTGGCATGCTAGCCTGAATGTTGTTTTGCAAGCATAAAGTTACACTTTTTCTGTGGTTTTAGGGCTGACTTGCATATGTCAATTCTTTTGTTTTATGCAGTGTTCAATGGTCTCAGTTTAAAGGCTATTTCATTTTCAAACTGGAGAAAGTAATGGATGATTTCAGAACCTCAGCTCCTGAACCAAGAGGGCCCCCCAATCCAAATGTGGAATATATCCCCTTTGAAGAGATGAAAGAAAGAATCCTGAAAATTGTCACTGGATTTAATGGGTATGTATCATTTGTTTTCTAAAATCTGGATAACAAAAATATTTTCCCAATGTTTAACTTACTAGTTTGTACTATCTATCTGTGACTGTTCGTTTTGATTCCTCAAATAGATAAACAGAAGCAAATATATGCCTTGGAAATACATTACAGTAGTTTCAGAACTTTCACTTTATTTTGTCTTTGAATGAAAACTATGATGTCTTGTGGCATGTCAGTCACTTTAGTCTTTTCAAGATGTAGTTAGTTTTTAAGTAATACAATTCAATGAAGCATGGCATCAATATGTGCATTTAACAGGTAAAATAGATAGCAAAGTCAGATTTCTTTCAGTATGGAAGTTTTTGGTGTTCAGTTCTTAATTGCTTTGTGACAGTTCGGTAGCTTTTGAAGAAGTAACGCTGTGACAAACATGGTGTGACCAGGAGGGAACGTACACCTTGTTTTGGATTGTTAAATTTTGCCAGAGTCAAATTTATAGATCAAGTGATGCTTGCTAATTGAAGACACTTGTGATATTTGACCTACTGCTGACAGCATCTTAGGTTCAAGTGTATACCCGTTGCTGGTTTCGTTATTATTCAAGTTTTGTTTCCTTTAAAATAAAGGTCCTGTTTGCTGGTTTTCTTGGGTGTGGTTTTTCCTTGGTGTATCTTTTTTTAATAGCTTATATAGTATTTTTCTTGTTTCAAAACTGGATTACGTGTTTACCATAAGCTGAGTCATCCTGTTTGTGAGTCTCAGTGCTTACTTGAGAGACTTTCAGCATTTTTTCTCAGCTTGTCAGTAAATGGGCATAGTGTAGAGCTTGCCTCCCTGTTACCCTGAAACTTCAGATTTGCAGGTGCTACTAACACATCCTTAGTATTGTATTTTGATGCAAGGCTAATAATTTTTACTGGCATTGTTCCATACTGCTTAATTTATTTGCAGTTTAAGTGTCTCTCATAAATGAGATCTCATCTCCACTTCCCACTCTCAAATTTCTCTTGTGTAGGATACTGATAAGAATGTGAAATTCAGCTGCTTCTCAGCTACCCAGTATTTATACTAGACTACTTCACTGAACAAATTTAAAAACAAATCTACCCTTTATGCCTGAGTCTCTCTCTCCTGCCTCCACTAGCTTTTTGTCAATGCCTCGCTGCCCACAAAATTTGTAGTGTTCTTGCATGGAGACAGCTAATGAATGAATGGGCTGCTGTTACCTTCTGTTGTTTCAAGTGTACTAAACCTCTGAGCGACCTACTCTGGCTGTGCTATTTTGATCTATTGCTTTAACATCTTCCTTACAATTTGATGTGAACCATCCAGTCTTTGAGGAAGCAAACTGCATACATAAGTTACCTTAGAGGAAGTAATACCTTAGGGTGTTTCAGAATGTAGGATTGTAGAATAGTTCATCTAGTAAATCCTACAACAGTGAGGATATAGTTATGAAAGCTGAATTACGTGGCGATGTGTCCAAAAAGTAAGAGCAGCAGGTTTTGTTTCTGTGATTGGATATATGCAGGCTTCTTACTTTGAGTTGTGGATGTCATTTCAGGGTATCGTAATGCAGAAGGAAGCTACTTGATGTGACTTTATTATTAGAATATTATTATCGGTGTTTAAAAGAGTGAGGAAAAGAGTTCATCAGAAGTAGCTAATTTTTTTTTTATGCTTTAAAAAGTAGTAATGAATTAAGAATGACCCCTGTTTTGGGGTCTTTCTAGATGAAGTATCTTTTAAAGAAAGTACAAACTGGCTGTTTCAACTTTACTGTATCTTACTTGACACTGTAATATGCTTGCAGGGCCAGATTCTCATGCTATACTCTTTACTTAGTATAAAGAATTGCTTTGGAGTAGAAACTTCTTAAAACACTTGCCATTTTCTTTATCCTTTGCTAGTGAAGCAGAAAGTTCCAAGGTAAGGTATTTGGGATCTCTGACAGAAGAGTCTTCACAGCATGAATAAAATAGACATAATTATAATCCAAATTTTCATTTATGTATATTTTTTCTACAATTTAATTTTTCTACAAGTTAATATAGCTGCTGTAAGTAATTTTCCCAGACCCCTCTTGAATCTTGTCTGTACAATGAATTTTTGGTTTTTAATTCATTCTGAACGGTAGTGCTTGAAAGTGCAATTTTGAGTGGGTTCGTATAGAATTTTAAGTGGTTACCTAAAGTAGGCAGATTAGGACTGTACATGCAGCTCACGTACTGAAGTAATTAAACTTCAGGCATTTAAGATCAATTCTCATACTGCTCACAAGCTCTTAACATTGGTGTTCATGTATAGATTTACACCAATTTCAATTACTTTTATGTGAAAATCACATCGTTAAACTATTTGAAAATAGTAGTTTTACAGAAAAGAATTCATGAGGTGGAGTTAAGTGTTTTTAGTTGGCAAAACCCAAAGTTAACAAATGTTGAACAAATTGCATGCAGAGGAAGTGGTAGTGTGACTCTTGGTGCCATCTGCTGCTCAGTGAATGAAGTTCAGTTTTACTCTGGAAAATTTTGGAGGGAAATGAACTGCTTTTACCTTTTGTTTACACCTTTTGTAGCAGAGAATAAAATAGGAATGCAGCTTTTACTTCTGGAGTTAGTTGCAGGCTGCACGCTTTCTTGAGTGTGCTCATGCGCCGAGTAGCCAGAACTATATTGAGGTTCACAAAATACGTTGTCTTGGTATTCCAGGTGTCCAGTTAAGTACAATTAGCCAGGCAATGATTCTGCAGGATGTCTTAGAGATTTGGCTGATGAAGAATAATTTCAAATTCTTTGTATTTTTGTCTGTGAAATAAATTGATTTTGAACGGACAGTCTAGTCTATTAAAAAATTACAAAGCCTGTTTAATTAGGGACTTTCCAGAAGCAAAATGGTCATCCATGAGAAACATGAGACACAATTGGCGCTCTACACATGTGGAAAAGTTAACAGATGGAGTAAATTGTTCGTTGTGATTGAGTCAGAGTTGGGAATTTGGTTAAAAGAGGGCACCACACAGAAGCTGAGCATCGTGAAGAATTTGGGTGTCAGAAAGATTACTGGTCGACCAAAAGCTGCTGAACAGCAGCACTATTTGATAGCAAGAAAACTTTAGGGAAATTGATATGAGAGAACTGTTGTCAATCTTAAGGGCCTTTGTGTACTAAGCTGAATTAAAAGGAATGCTTGTTCCTGATTTGTTCTGGTTTGTACTTACCAGACTTTGGAGGTGGGGGAGGAGATACATTTGACCTCCCTGTTTTAACCCTGAGGTATTTTCCCTGTGTACCAGAAGAACCAGTTTCTGCCATTTTATTTGCCTTTAAGCAATAATGTGTCAAATGTTTTAGAAATGCTATATTGCCTTGTGATGTTACTTTTTTAAAAGTGTTTAATGTTTCCTCAGCTGTATTCTAACTCACAGCTGACTGATGGAGATTAACTTCACCATCTTTCTCTTCTAAGAAGTCAAGTAAAGATAAGTTGGTATGGTGTATGTAATTCAGGGTGAACCGCACCGGAAGGCATTAACTAGTAGGGTAAATGTGATGCATACCCTTTGTTTCTTCAGGTAGCTGTGTTGGAATTAGGCTGCAGTGCAACCACCCTTAGCCCTATCTCCTTAGCGTTTTCCAGTTGAGGATTATAACTTCCTCAGTAACATAATATACAGACAATTCTGAAAAAAAACCCCACCCATAATTGTTGGTAGTTGTTCGCTCTCTTTCTGATTACTGCTCGCTTTCAGCTAAAGCGAATTGCCATGTAGTATGATTAATCGTAGTTACGCTGACTGACCTGTTTTCACTGAACTAGGATCTGTGCATCTTTAAGATATGGCTTTTTAGCTGATGAACTAAGCTCGAGATACATACTGTGTTAGCTAATAGGCTTAGGATACTGTGTAGAGAGTTCCTCAAAAAATAATAAAAGTTGAATTTTTACAGGAATTCACAGTATAGGGATATACACACACACATATATGTATGTAAGTCTGTATTGATCTTTCTCTGGATTTGGTGCATCAGTCATATTCCCTGTTGAGAAGTGGCTCTTAAATATTGTATCAAATATTCTTCTTAAATTTTTGAAATGTTAATGGCTTCAACTTCAAATATTTAACTGTAAAAATATATGATTCTTTATAATTTCATTGAAATTATTTCAAAAGTATTTTACTATTTTGTCAAAAGTCACAGAAGTTTGTTAAAATGTGACCCTGAATTTGCAGTGAAGGTGTATGACCGCTCAGGTAACTGGCAAATGTATGTCAAGTATTGCTTGTTTGAAAGGTCAGTTTCTCATTTAAGTAGGGATTAAATGGAGTGCAGAATTGTCAGAAAACAGAATGTGTGAATGTGGTGCTTATGGATTTGTATATCCTACTCTGAGTTTAATTACATTTACCAAACTGTTCCTTGATAGATAAGTATACTGTCCAGTTGTAGCTGAACATAGTATTTGTAACAGCTAAAGTGTAATGGTTCTACTAATTCCAACATTTAATGCTTTTTCTGTAAGTGTCTTTTTGTAAAACATGAAATAAACTACGAGTTGTGAATTTTTTAGCTCTAGTGTGTATGACTCAAATTTGTTTCAAATTGCTTACCATTTCTGTTCTATATATTTGAAAAATAAATACAGTCTTAAAGTATTTTACTGTTGATGATCTGATTTCCTTTCCATTCTTCTAATGTATTGTTTGAGTTGTGAGATGATGCGTTTAGGATTTTACTTAAGAGTTCTGTGGTGGTGAGCACAGAATACAGCTTTGTTATCTCCGTGTATGAGATAAGGGAAAAACAAGGCTGTGGGTTACTACCCTACACTGCTAATAATAACAAATTTCAGTGTTTTCTTTCTGTCTTCTCAGTAAGAGGGAGAAAGCAATAACGTTTTTGTTTCCGAGAAGTCATACTCATGATTTATAACAATTTTATTTTATTTTCTATTTCATTTCAGCATCCCCTTCACTATTCAGCGGCTCTGTGAGTTGCTGACAGATCCTAGGAGGAATTACACAGGAACAGACAAATTTCTAAGAGGTGTGGAAAAGGTAAGTATTTTCCTGAGGGAGAACACAGCTAAATAGTCACAACTAGATGATATTTAAGGTCGCTTCCAGCCCAAACCATTGTGTAATTCTATGAACTACCACTGAAGTGACTTCTGAATTACCCCAAAGGTCTGTTGGTTTCATTATGGCTCATAGCCATAGTAAAGCTAGTAGCTACTGTAAGTGTATGAGTTTGTTTCATACCTTTTAACGTGAAAAAGCAGTTTTAAAATAACTGATTTGAGACATGAAAATGAACCTGTTGCGTTTTCTGTGCAGTACACAAACTGCAGTTTGTGAATGATGTAATGGTTTTTTTTTTTTTGTTACATTGAGTCCTAGCTAGAAGTAAGCAACTGGAATTGAAGTTTTTGATTGGGCGTTTCTTTCCACATTTGGGTTCAGATTAGATCCAGTAGGTGAAGGAGAAGGGAGGCCCTTCCCCCCAGTGTCTTTTCAGTATTTAAATCCTCCTGTGTAGAAGACTGTGCCTTTGTAAAAGCATACAGATGTCATTCAATGCGATTTTATAGCTTAGGTCACAGTGTGGGATCTCTCAGTTTCTTAGCCAGCAACGAGAGCTGTGAAACCACATCTCAGGTTTTATGGAGAACCCTCATTAAAGTTCATTTGGGTTAATTTAGGTGGCCCTGTGATAAAAGCACCCCTGTATATATAACTGGACCTAACTATTGATTTGAAGAGAGAAACTTACCTAGTTTTTAGGCTAGGTTTCTAGATGTTAAAATTGATGTAGCTTGCAGTGCGATTCCAGGGGGAGAGGGCACTAAGCAAAAAGTACTAAATTAATCATGTCTGCCCTTTGTTTATGCGGGGCCAAAATAATTTGACATTTGAAATATGGCTCTACCAACAATAGCAAATAGTGCTTGTACACTTTTGAATGCAGGACTCATGTACAGAAAGAGCATTTTTCCAGTAATTCAGAAGTTTTTCAGCGTTTTGAAAAACTGCTTTCCAGAGATACTTCAGTTAGAAATGACAAACGCTTGGGCCTCGCGCTTAATATGCTGATCTTGTTATGACAGTAACCCACTTATGAAAATACTTCCAGTGTAATTATGGCCTGACCTGGTGAAGAGGGAGCAGAGATACATTAAAAAAGGTATCTGTTATCTGTTGGTAGCTTTCAGCCCAATTTTCTGTAGAGATATTTTAACAGATAAGACCAAAATCCTGTATGTACCCCTTTTGCAGTGTTGTCAGGAGCTGAAACTTCTGTTTCTGAACTCTTAATGTTATTTGTGTGTTACAGAACGTCATGGTTGTCAGCTGTGTATATCCATCTTCAGAGTAAGTATAATTATCTTTTTCTTGAAACTTTAAGCTTGTGTTGGTAGAGGGAAGAGTGTGTGCATGTGCGTCTAATATCTGGCAGCAGTTGTATCCAAGAGAGACGTGCAGTGCACAGTTCAGTTCTCATTATGGATAGTTAAGTCAACAGGAGCGGTAGTACTCTGCAAGTGTTACATGTAGTAACGTGGAAATGCACAAGCAGCTTTGGAACTGGATCTGTGATACAGTTCCGTATTATCCTCCAACACTAAGCTGTTATTTCTCGCTATAGCTGGTGGTGGGAAAAAAAACAGGTTCCCTGCTGACAGTTGGGCTGTAAGTTCATATCCTAGCCTGTTGCCCTAGCATAATGTATAGGTAGAAAACCCCTAGAGGACTGACAGTGGGGGGCTGTTTCAGTTGGGGGGGGAATTATGTGCAAACAAGCTTGAAGTTCTATTATTCGTAACATTCTTAATTTCTTTTTGTTAGGAAAAATAATTCCAATAGTTTAAATCGGATGAATGGTGTTATGTTCCCAGGAAATTCACCAGGGTACTCTGAGAGGTAAGTTTAGTTTTGGAAGTTAACTCTTTCTGGATGAAAGCAAGCTGTCATGGAATCATAGAGTCATTAAGGTTGGAAGAGACGAGGGTAGTTCTGGAAGTAGCTGGTTCGGATCCCTTACTGTTCATTACCTATTCTGATCCCAAATACGCAGCCTGAAAAATGGGGTATGACATGGAGGGGGAAGGAGGGAAGAATGGACATGAACACTGTGTATTCTATTTCTTGATCTTTTTGTAATCTCATTGTTTAGAACTTTTTTGTTATTTTGCGGTGCTTGTGATGATTTGCATGTTGTAGGCAAGGGCATTTTTATTCAATACAAAATAGGAAGGTACATGATCTTTTTTGCTTTGGTGATCTTTTAAAGCAAGAGTATAGCTGCTTTCTGCCGTTTACAAATAAATTACTAAAAAGATGGGTTGATCTCTTCTTACTATTTTTAAAGATCTAATGTAAATGGTCCTGGAACTCCCAGACCAGTAAATCGACCGAAGGTTTCTTTGTCAACTCCGATGACAACAAACGGTTTGCCAGACAGCACAGAACATAAAGAATCCAGCTTGCAGCAAACAGAAGATAAAAAACACAGGTTTGTGAGGAGTAGTGTATTTCAAGTTTTTATTATTCTCATTTTTTTCACATATATTTAAAAAATATTTTAAGAGACTGGCCACCTAAGGTATGCATGATTAAGTCTTAATATACAGCAGCAGGATCTGATGTGTACTCACTACTGTTTGGGCTGTCTAGATAACTATTAGCTCAAGTTTCCACAGTTGCAGGAGCATATCCCGTAGGTGTAATGGGATGTGCAGTAAACATGAAGAGTGAATAACAGAGTTCAGAAATTCAGTTACCCGTTTCTGTCAGGATGTTAAGCTGTACCCAGGTACGCTATTTCATAAATGCTTGCCAAGGATTCTGACAGTAGGAACTGTCTGTAATTGGACCCATCGGAGTACCCTGATTACTCGGCATTTTCGACAGTCAGGTGCAGGAGAGATGGCCCTGAGGTTTTGTTACGTAGTAAGTGAAGGGGGTGCTACTGTTCTCTCTTCTAGAGTGTTTAACTTGAAGTAGGTGCTACCTATGAAGTATGACAAGATACAGAATGTTTTTCTTCAATAAAAACTATACCTGCGTTTGTCGTTTATAGTGAATCACCAGCATCTGAATCGGAAGGTGCTCAGAGCAGCCCAGTTAAAAATAAGCACTCTGAAGATGATCCTGCAGAAGCAGAAGGACATGAGGTAAAAAGACTTAAATTTGACAAGGAGGGGGAAGCCAGAGATGCACCTAACCAAACCGCCTCCAGTGAAGTTTCTTTAGGCGTGGGGGAAGAGACAGAAACATCCTCTACATCTCAGGATAAAGAAAAAGATGCTACTTGTGCCAGACAGCGCTGTACAGAGGAAGAGGAGGAAGGTATTTCAGATTGTTTTTATTGTCTTTGTGCTCTGAGCTTTCCAAGGATTTGGGATTTTCTTTGTTGGGGGCCAGTGCTGTTTGGATTGCTGAACATCTCCAGCTGTGCATAAAGATGAACAGCTTGCTCATACTTCAATTTCACGTAATTTAGCCATTCTTTTATCTGTTTTTTCTTTGTCCTGCATCTCTATTTAAGATTTTACAAAATGGTACTTAAAATCTTCTTAAGCAGTAAATTACATGAGGGTGATAATGATGTACTAAGAATTGGGGAAATCCCTACTTCAGATGTCCTCGTTCCTTCTGCAGAAGGGAGATGGGTCATATCTATGTTTGATTGTCTTTATCCATATTTTAGTAAATAATTGATAATAAAGTTAGGTTCTTTCACTGAGGAGGCTGAGCAACAATCTTTCCACATTCTATTAGAACAGTGAAAATTACTCTCTATGGCAGGCCCTGTAGCTAATTAAAAAAGATAACTGCAATTAAGAGACTGATCTATTTTTCACATTCTCCAAAGTTTCCTGTTGATCGTTACTTTTTGTGGCCTCATGTATTTGAAATGTTCCCCTAGATGATGGTGGATGTACACTTGAAACAGTAACGCTTTCAACATTTCCAAAAGTCTGCTTCTGAAGACAAATGAAGGAATAGGGGGAAGCAAGAAAAAGTTAGGTGTTAGACTGTGTTTTTATTCACTGAAGCTTAATTAAGTGAAGTTACCTGTTTAATAAAAAAATCAGACTTTATGGTACAGTAGGATAGTTTGGCTATTCTGATGAAGCCAGGTAGTACTTTACATCTTCTAATAGAATTGGTGTTTGTTGTTTTTTCCTGTCCTTGGCTGTGTTGTACAAGCTCAGCATAGCTGGGAGTGGAAAGTAGCGGGATTAAGGTATGTTTAAGAATGGCTTAGTAATACTGTACTTTCACCATTTCTAGAGTCCTTCATGTCTCCCAGAAATGTTGGTCCAGACAGAAAAGATCAAGAAAAAGACACTGAATCCTCAACTGTGAATGAAGAGACCTCTGAGGAGAACAATCAAATGGAGGAGTCTGATCAGTCTCAAGCAGAGAAGGATTTACACTCAGATGACAGTGAAACTAGTGGATCTGCCAGCAGTGCAGCTGACAGCAGTGAAACGGAAGAGTTAGGGCCCTACGCTAGCGAAACTCCAGAGATTTCATCAGAGACCCCTATGGAAAACAGCGACGAAGCCACAGAAGTTGCAGATGAACCTATGGAGCAAGACTAATTTAAATACACTTAGATGCAGTATTTTCCATAAGGCTCCGGTTTTACACTGTATAAATAATTTTATGTAATAAAGTGGACCTTTAGTTTTACAAAAAAGAAGCAGGTTGTAAAATAAACTTCTCCATGGATTGAACCTTGAAAGAGTTGTACATGATAAGAACTGTGAATACCAGCTCCTTCAGGTCCTGCTTACCGCTGAACTTTCGTTGGTCAAATCAGTGGTTTGTGTATAGTTTTTTTTATTTAGAATAAAAGTTTTTAAACTGGAAGGTAACTATAATTTTGACAACTTTTTTGGAGATTACCACACCTAGTTGTATGTAAGCAAGAAAGCTTTTTGTCTCGTCTTTTTCTGACAGCTATGGCAGTTACTTCATATTTTGGTTACAGTTTCAACATTTGACATGTGAAATATGGGGTTTCATGCTGGTTTCCAGATTTTTATTTGAATACACACTGAAACCTTACGTTGTGTGTTTAAAATGTGTTACATTTCTCACACACACACATATGCAGGCATGCACACACGTGTACCCTCACTGTTATAAGGGGGAAATGGTATATTTTTCTGTTTCTATAAAAGATAAATACAGCAAATACTTTTTCTATAGAAATAGACTCAGTTGACCTCTCAAGGCACTTTGTTTTGCCTCTGGAAAAGAAAACAAATGAAATCTGGCCCATGTGAAACCCTGGAAATAATAACATTGTTGAAAACACCAGAGTAAACACATTCCAAGAGAACTGTTCGGATGACAACACTTTTGTATACTTCTGAGGTGCCTGAGTGAAAGAGTTTCATTTATTTATGAGAAAATGTGCTTTATGTTGAGAACGTTGTAATCAAAACATTAGCTTAAACTTTTGTAGAAGAAATGTTTGAAAATACGATAAGAAAATATCTTGGCAGAAACGAACAGGTACTTGCCTTTTTGAGCGCTTCTTGGAGCATTGTGAATATTGTAGAGAAGTCTCAAAACGATTCGAAGGTATGCAGATGGCGTCGGTATGGTCACACCACTGTCTCAGAAGAATTAATATATGACCGTAGTTACATACCTGAGCTAAACGACTCAAAGGTTCAGGGCTGCATAGAAATCGCCATGATTTGTATAACATTTTGGAAGTGAACTAAATATTTTTGAACATGCTACTTTGACAGCCAGTGTTATGTTTTTTTCAAACCAGCTCAAAGCACAAACTACTGCTTTAAACTCTCGATATTTTCCAGTTCCCATATTTAAAGACATGCAAGCTGCAACCTCCCGGTCACAATTACTGGCTGCCAAATTTATACCTGTTTCTTCAACTGTACCTTTTTGATATTTAGAATTTTTAAATTTCTGTAAAGTAGATTTTTGTAGATTGTAATGAGTGCTCACTGCCATTGTGAAACGGTATATAACTGTATAATTTCTGTGTGTAAACTGAATGCTTGGGCTTTCAATACAGTATTCATATAAAGCAATAAATATTAATGTTATGAAATATCCGAGTACATTTTTATCAGAATTGTCCCTCTTCGGTTTTCAGTTCACATACCTGAAGTACAAAAATGACCTCTAAACTGCATGCGGATAGTTTCTTGTACGACATGGTATGCTTTGTATCGTTTTGGGGAAACCTGCGTTTTGATTAATACCAGAATGATTTGGCTCAGTTGGAAGATTTATAAAGCTATTTCATGCTGACGTTACCCATCAGGTTCTGAGCAGACAGGATTCAGGGAGATGCTTGCAAAAAAAAAAATCCCAAAAAACTAGAGATTGAAATCCCCTTATAGAAGGAAAACTGTACTTTGACTCATTTTCATTGTGCTTAGGGTTGGATGTGTATTGTATGATTAAAGGACTGAACCAAAATGTTGACATTAGGAAAGTTTAAAAATACAGTGACATCTTACACTTCTCTCTGTTTTTGTGTTGGGTTGTTTTTTTTTCCTGTGGGAATATTTTGCCAATGAGAACAAAATTTTAAAATTTCTAAGTTTAGAGAGTTCTGAAATTTTCTTTAGACTGTTTATTTGTGAAGATATTGTCAATAAACTTGTTCTTTAAGCACCTGTGACCTTTCGATATGTTTGTTTTAGCAGCAGCAGCGCCCCTGTTTGAGACCTGCGGAAGAACGCTGAGGTATGGATCCATTCATTTAGCTGCAATACATATTTTTTTCTAATGGCTACTAAAAATGGAAATCCTACTTCAGCATCACAGTAAGCTGCTTAAACACGAAATCTGTGCCTCGAGTTAGAAGTTGCATTAAATTGGAGAACGTGGATTTAAAACCCCAAACCTGCTGCGTTTCTAGGCAGCCGTCTTCTGCCATCACGCACCTCCAGGTACACCGGGAGCTGCTTTTCCGTGTGTGTGGGGGGTGTCGCACCAACTCTATTTCCATACCTCGTATTTCTCTCAGTCTGGATGCTGTAAGTTCCGTAATGACGCCGTGAGCTTGTTCCCCCACGCAGCCGTTCGGGCGGAACTGGAGGTGTGTGGTTAAACCCCAGAAAAGAGGGGCACGGGCGCTTTCTGCTGCGTTTCCTGCTGAAAACCAAGAGCTGTTAGGTGGGACTGGAAGGTGAATAGGAGATGTAATGGCGTTTACTCCTCGGAGTACATGATGAAGGCCAGCCCTTAATTCTGCTCTTGATACTTAAAAAATTAAAAATTGCTGTCTCGGCAGAGTTGATTTCCATGGAGTACCCGAGAGGCTCCGTCAGCCTTGGGCTTTTAAACCTGGGGGGCTGCTTCCGTGCTGGCCGCGGCGCCAGCTTTCTGCTGCCGCGTGTGTCGGGGGCTGCAGCAACTGCTCCCGTCACGCGTTCAGAGAAGTCTTTGGGCTGATGCAGCGGGGGGAGCAGAAGCTGCTGGAACTTGGAGTTACTTCATGAGCAGGAGCTCCCGCTGGGCGCAGGGGTTCCCCGTGGGAACCTCGCTGCGCGTCCCCTTGTCTCAGAACAACAAAAGCCGAACCCCCGGCAGCACCTCTGGGGCTGCGTCCTGGTGTCAGCTCTGTGCAGCTTTGGGACAAGGCTTATTGCTGCTTTTGCACAGCGAACCGGCTCCGGGACAGATTCAGATTTCTATTTTAAATCCTCTTGGGTCTGTTGCTGGCTTGAACAAAGGGAACTTAATTCTTTTACTGCAAAAATTGCCTTCTGCGCGTTTCCAAGGCTAAGGCGCCTCTATGTAGCAGTGAGCTACTCTCGCTTTTTAAAACTATTTCAGTAGGAAATACTAGCTGGAAAAGTGACTTGGAATTGCATTTCAGTCCACGCCTAGCCTGCCGGGATGCAGGCAACAGGCTGAAAAATAGTTCTGCTGCTGCTTCAGCCTGTGAGAAACCTTGCAAGTACGTTGGTTTTCTCACTTGAACCATGCACTGAAAGGCTGCATCATGACTCCAGCAAGGTCGTTCTGGGTCGGGTACTAAAGAAGCCAGCTTTTATTTTTAGCTTCTTTGTTAATTGTATGTGGGGGGAAAAAAACCAAGAGCTGAAGCCTGATAGACTCTTATTTGTATATGTTCTCTGTTGCAATAGTGAAGTGGTAACCCAGTGAGGAATTAAAAAAACTAAAACCAAAAAATAGATTATTTTTTTTCTGGACTGAACACCTGCTATTGACTGCAGCTGTACAAAACACCCTTCTGCAATCCGTTGGCTGTTTTACTCAGTGCATTTCTAGGAAGGGTTGAAGGGTTATTTGCATCTCAGTGTGCTGAGGTCAAGGTTGTTGGTTGGGCAAGTCTGGAAGAGGTACGACAGAGCGCTGCAGGTGCCCTCGTCACATCCCTGCCATTACCGGTGAGACCCACTGGTGTCACCCAGCCCCTGGAAGTCGGAGCTCGCCATCCTCGTTTACCTCAGGGACATTCAGGGCAGCAAATTCCCCATGGCTGTAACGTTCCTTTGGTCACTGTGTGGTTCGGTTGGAAGGGGTTAGCTCTGCAGCAGAGGCGGTATCATGTACCTGCACGTCTGTGCGCTCGACCTGTGTGCAGTGAGTCATTCTGCTGCTGGGTCTCTCCTACAGACTGACAGTCGTAATGAGTCCGTGGCGTTTCGTCTTCATTTCTGCCTTTGGGAACAGCTTGTGGGACCTTATCTCCAGGAGTCCTGCTGCCCGTCAGAAAATACTCGTGCCAAGAACTAATCTCCTGCAGAATGAAGTTTTTAGGTGAAGAAATAATCCTGTGCTGTCTAGCTGGAAGAGGACATTCTGGTTTCTGTGGACAGAAATGCAATCATGTTTTGGTTCCCCGTGATCTTTTCCTGTGTGTGAACAAGGCACCTGAGCTGGTCCCCGAGCCTTGGACGGTTATTTACCGCTGTGTCTGCGAGGTTGGCTGTGAACTGTTGCATTATTTCGCTTCTAAGTCGAGCCTCTGCCCTCACGTTCGCTTGGGGAAGCCGCCTTCCCCTGTCCGTTTTATTGCCATAAACTACAAAGTTCTTGACCGACTCCTGGCCTTTGGCGATCCTTACGGTCAGTGGGCAGGGACACAAACTACTCGAGGGCTTCGCTGTGCGCATTTTATTCTGTGGTTGGGTTTGCGGTGGCTGCACGGTGTCGCTGCAGGTCGGGACAGCAGTTTCAGGGGCTGGAGCTGGCAGCCAGCCCTGCGGGTGGAAACGAGGATTTCCCGAGGGAGCGAGCGGGGAGGCGGCGGGGGGTCCCCAGCCTCAGCCGGGGGGGCTCCTGATCACGCCTGGTGCCCCACGTCCTGCTGGCGGTTCTGGGGTGCGTTGGCACCCGTCAGTTTGTCCTGCCAGCCCGGTTTGCTGCCTGCAAAGCTAAACAAACGCCGTTCTGCCCCCCACCCCGACAGCATGTGCAGTTCTGCGCCGGGGCTCCTCCGTGTGCCCCCCGCGTCCCCGGGGGGCTGTGTCCAAGCTGGGGCCCGGGCTACCGGCTGGGGTCCCAGGCAGCGCAGCGTGGGGCCTCCCCGTGCTGTGTCTGGCTCAATGTGATACTCGACGATACTCAAGTTGCGGCTCACCACCACCTCCGAGCCGCGCTGTCCTGCGGCTGGCATGTATCTGACCTTGCCCGAAGGGTGCTCTTCTGCACGTCCCCCTCCAGCCACCTCGTGTGCTCTTTCGTACCTTTGCCACCTTCTTCCTTTCCAGATTTCTTTGAATTCTCGCCTTGTCCCAGAAGGTCTTTACAAGCGCTCCTCCCTTCGCCATGCCCTGCCCGTGGCCCGAGAGGCACTTTCTGTGACAGTGCCCCCCCCATTAACAACAGCCTGGAACAGAACCGGACCCTGAGCGGTGCCTGCAGGGTTCAGACTGATCCCAAACTGTGCTGGGGACGAGGACGCTGGACCAGGCCGCGGGAAGCAGAAGGACCCACCTTTGTTTTTGAGGAAATCCAGTCATTTTCTTTGTATTTATTCGGAAAGCGCAGTAGGGTGTCAGGGCCTGCAGTGAGGGCGGTGTACACTGGCATTTGTGTGACAAACAGCTCGTCCTCGTGGGTTTCACGTGAACTGGAGCAGCCAACAGCTCCACCGGCAGCTGTTCCACTCCTGCTCCCATTCCCCACTGTGACACTCACCTTCTCAGATGGTGTCAGCACCGTCCACCTCCCACCATCACCACAGTCTCCTGCAATAACCTGGAAGACGGATGCCCTGGCCCCGCCGTGCAGCCCTGCGGGCCCGGCCGCTGCAGAGCGCCGGTGGTGGGGCTGAGCACACGGGCTGGGGAACCCCCCGGCTGCCAGCGCCTGCCTGTCCTGCCACGGGCTCTGTGGCTGTTCCCCAAGCCCCCAAAGAGTCTTCCCGGCCCACTGTTAATGTTCGTGCCCCTCCGAACGCTGGTGGCAAGAGGCTGGAGGAAGGGGAGCTCAAAGGCAGGGTGGGGCAGCGGGGTTTCCTTCAGCGTTTGTCTCTTGGCCACCTGACTGTGCGCAGCTGAACAATTCGGTTTTCTTTGAATCACTCGATAAAACAGGCTGCAGACTGGCAGACCGCCCTTCCTGAAACTGTTTTATAATCTTGTGGAAAACAAAATACCGAGCGTCAGAAAAGGCTGTTGAGAAAGCCGAGCCTTCTCGGTGAGCAGCGACACCAGGTACAGCACCAAGTGTGGGGGCTTGCGGCAGGCCCAGCCGGAGGAGCAGGACCGTAAGGACCGTAACCGTGACATGCCGGCTCCCTTCCCGCGGGCGGACGGAGCTCTGCAGCAGCCCTGAAGCAGCCCCCCAGCAGCTCCCCCAGCAATCCCCCAGTAGCCCCTCAGCAG